>JAUTDX010003499.1:0-48478 GCA_030844895.1 Ambrosia x helenae
GGAGATCATCTTGCACGATTGCTTAATTTCAGCTATCTGTGCTTGCTGTAGTGCTCTCGATCACGTTCACGATCTCGGTCACGGCCCTGCTCCCTTAACGGAGACGACTCGTATCTCGAGGGTCTCCTCTTGAAATGTCGGTCATCATCACTGGATTCATAGTCTACGGTGGCGGCAGCAGCTGCAGCTGCAGTGTTGGTGCTGCTCTTCATGGACACTGCAGCAGAACCCACAGACAGATGCCGCTTCAGAGGAACTTGATGTGTGTTTACGTTTCTTAGAAGCTGCAGCGGCAGCCGCCGCTTTCTTCCTCAGGGAAGCTGATCCGAGAGAAGACACTTGGCTTATGCTTCCGATCGCTGGCGGCAACGTTTTGCAGTTGCCTCTGCTGCTGCAACTGGTTTGGGATCTGAGATTGGTTGGAGCTTCGGATTGTTTTCTAGTGGATGATGATTCTGACCGGCGGTGACTCTTGTGCTCGTGAGCCGGTGGCGGTCATGGTGTGAGTCATCGTAGTCGTCATAATCGTACACGATCACTGGAAGATTTCCTCTTTGAGGATGGGTGTGGAGGAGCATCATAGCCATCATCCCCGGTAACGGCGGCGCGGTCCGGCGATGGTCTCTCAGTTCTGTGGCGGTGACCATCACTGCTTGGCGGCGGAATTGGTCTCTGGAAACCAAAATACAAAGCAGAGACAACCATCAGTTTAAAATAAATTTGTGAAAAAGAAACAATAGTAAAATACAATTGAAAACTAGCTTCATACAGTTTTCGACTTCATTGGGGACCATCCTATTAGCGCGTGCCTCTCGGCCTGAATTCCCGCTCTTTTGTAATTCTCTGCTGCTGTAACAAAGTAAACTAACATAAGCTAAAATGTTCATATAACGTTAGGCAATAACATGATTCAAAAGTCGAAAACTTACCTTCCGGTTCCACCACGGTTCTCAAAATCCGCTTCCTCTTCAACTCGGCTATCGGTGCTTCAAACTCATTCTCGACTCATAAAGGGTTGGTCCACGATTCATGCCCCTTCCCAATTCAGCAAGATCCCTATTTAACATATTTTATAAATATTAATTGCACCAGTGAATAGTCAATAGTTACTATAAGCACGATGAAACCACAAACAATACCTCTGAGGCGGGATAAAAGGAGGCATCATGGGCCCAATCTGGTACACCGAATGGATCTTGGGGGAACATGCCACCAAAAGGCACGTCCATGGGCCCAAGCCCGTAACCACCCATATAAGGCATGCCACCGCCATACGGGCCCATAAATGGCATCCATTCCCGGCTGCATCCCATTCCAATACGGATTGTAAGGATTAGGACCTTGCGGCATCATATAGTTCTCGGGGGCGAACTCCTGTGAGGCCCTCCACTGCATCTTGCTGGTGCAAGAATTTCAAAGAAAAGACAATAAAATGTTAGCCATTTAATCTTGTTTACAATGGATCATTCGCACTATTAGGTAATAATGAACTGCGACGATTAAAAAAGCACAAAACACAAGTTCTTACCATTCATAGGCATGTTGACTTTCTTCTTTTTCTTCTTCTTCACTGAAGAAAATGTAAGCAAGACATTATCACCAACTGTAAAAAATTTACAAATTTGGTAAATTCTTTTTTTGAATATTTACCTGCTTCGGTAGGAGCTTGCTTCTGCTTGCACTTCATCAACAGGTCGATCACTTCCCTGTGATGCTGGTTCCATCATACTCTTTGATTCATAAGTAGCTTCAGATACGTCAGGGGCTTTATTGACTTTTCCTTTCTCCGATGCTGTCTGCTGAATTACAGGAGCTGCATCATGTTCCGATGCTGTCTGCTGAATTACAGGAGCTGCGTCATGTTCTTTGAGCGCCGGTTGCATCTTTGTATTTCCGTTCATCCTGTTGGGGCGGTTTTGCTCCCCCTTGGAGGTTGCAGATGGTGCAGGGGACGGAATCTTGGGCTGTGTGGCGGTGGTGCACATTTAGCAGGACTCCATATCTGGAAAATAAAAATTTAACAAAGTAATTTAAGAATACGGTTTTGACAAAAATTATTTGATTAATAAGTTGTACGGTGTACACACCTTGAACATGATAAGCACTGCCACCATATTCACCACTGCTATTATTAGACTCCAATATTCGGTTTATTGTATCCCGTAGTGTCTTATTTGGGCAAAAGATCATCTGCTAGCACATTTGTTGCACCACAGACACAGCCAGATTTGTCGATAATGTGATCGCGTATACCTGTTAGTATTATCAAAAGAAAAGAATACAATTCTATCATAACGATGTAAAAATATAGTTTAAACAGAGACAAAATTTAAGGGCCAAAAACACATACATTTATCACAGAAACTCGTGATTGAAACAACATTTGCTTGTTAAAACAGCATCTTTCATCACTTGTTTGCATAAAGGGCAGTGAAGTTCTGGGGGGAGATCACCAACAGTACGCGTAGACGGCATACCTTCAATCTCCTTTTCAAAAGCAGCCCTGTTATTATAATAATTTGTATAAAAAAAATAATTAGTTATTATAAGAATATTGTATAGCAAAACATCAGGGAAACTGTAGGCATGCGATGCATACTCGTTTGGCCTCAAAACTGCCACCGCGCCACTAGGTAACGCATATGAACCGTCTGGAGTAGCCATTACATAGATTTTGGAATGCCGGTTGGAGGTTTGACCCTCTTGATATCAAAATTAGGATCACCATTTGTAGGGCTATGCTGAATAAAATGACCTGGAAAAAAGGTTATTATAAGCTTCTAACTTCGAAATTAAAATCAAAGCAATCTTCTTTTTTAACGGCTGAATCAAGATTGATGAAACCTACCTGGTGTTTTGCATCTGTGGCATACATAGCCTGGAGGTGGTGTTTTCCTCTCAAAGCCGCCTCCCCGACCTAACATATTAATAAGTATAATTTTGTTTCTAACGCCATAATTACTGAATAATCATGACTATAATACAAACAAATGAACAAGAAGGTTGTTTTTCTTTTAAATTTAAACAATAGTATCATATTTTCTACATATGTTCATATAGTTATCTTTTTACAATGATACAAGTCTGAAAGTAACATGGCATCTCACTTCATAATGATAAAATACAGCCACATATAGTTTATTCAAGAAAACAAAACATGAAAGCTAACGGATAATTACCAAAACCACGTGCCCCCATTCTACCACCCAATTCCACGCCCAGAGCCCCTACCGCCACCAAAGCCATCAAAATTTTGCCTGCAATTTAACAAGCCAACATCAACATCAGTCGACTTTCATGAAATCGAATCATCACAAAGAAGGAAACTAAAACTCAGAAGAAATCTCACTGCTGCCAATCCAAGGCTGGCGTATCAATCAAGGCTTGTATTTTGCTGTCCTCATCAGCTTTGCTAGGAGCAGGAGCTTCGTTAAGTTGATTGTTATTAGACATAACTGGAAAAAACTTCAGGAATTTTCATACAAATCACTTCCAAATTCATCATATTCTGAGCCGTCAAGCTACACACGCACAAAAAGTTGTTATAATCCTGAACCATAGCTAAGTTTTCCTAAAATATTATTGCTAGACAAAGCTTACATAATTAGTAACAGATTGACCAGCTCCTGAAAAGTTACTCTTAGCCTGTTGGGCACTATCCAGTTCGTTAACCCCTTTTGGCCTGCAGTTCAAATCACGAGCAATAACTCAACTAACGTACTAAAACTTGACACACATAATGTGGCCTTTCGACATGCACAAAGCTTTTGTAGGGTTGATAAACCATGGTTTGGTTAATATCACCAAAACAAGTGGTTAAAGCTAAGCAGTCAAGCGTAAGCCAACGGCAAAATCTTACATATCGAAAGAAACAGAAACATTAACTATTAATTAAATATTTATTTATAAATATATAAAGGTTTTGAAACTGTACTCGGCATGGTCAATAAGTGGTGCTGCAACTATAGGCTTGCGAGGCTGCCCAGGAATTCGACGTAATTAAAACAGAAGTGTTTTTTGGAATCAACATGTCTTCATCAAGATACTCTGAAATTGGCAATAGAACACTTTTGTGAAATACTAATAACACATTAATCCATTTCAACAGACTACAATATAATCTCTAGTAGTTATGTTGTCAGAAGCATGCGAGGAGCGCGCCTAGACGCTGAGGCGCAGCAAGTGCGCTGAAAATGATGAGTCTCAATTTCCAGCCGAATTCAGGCTAAAAGTTGCTTGCAACCCCTAAAACATCGAAAACGAGCCATAAACAAGTTCTAAACAAGCCTAAAATATCTCTAAAACCCTAAAAATGTATTTTATATTATGCGCCTTATTTAAAAAGCCCTTGTTTTTGAAGCGCCTAGGCTCAGGGTTGGCCTATGCGCCTAGGTGCTTTGACAAAATAGGTAGCACCCAGAAGAACAACCCATTTCGCACGCTTCATTACACAACTTACTAGCGACTTTAACAACCCTTTTTACATGTATTAATATGAATCCTCTACATCCATCACAATAAACAAGTTTTCTTAACAGATCATCTAAACCCTAATAACATTCATCATAAAATCATTCACATAAAAATTGATACGTATACCACCTTCATTAGTTTGGGCGTTGGTGACGACAAGATCATAATCAGTACCCCTGCCCAACTGCTTATATTCATATATTTTTTCTTTCAAAGAAGCAACGGTTATAAAATGGCCATCGATTGCAATCGACGTCATAATCTTTAGCACTTTTTAAACTTGTAATATACTGCCATAACTTAATGTATAAATTTCTTTTTTTTTCTTTTCCCTCAAAAATCAAATCAAAGAACAAGAACACAAAAATATATAGTATCAATAAAGGCGTCAATATAATCGAAAAATATCAATCGCCTGAATTAACACCAAAACAATCAAACAAAATAAAATACAAAAGTTAAACGTTCGATAAACCGACTAAGAACAGCTTCAATTAGATCCTTGAAACATCTTCACGTGCTGAATCCTTTCAAAAGCTCGATCGAATAACACGCGCTACACGGACTCTGAACTTTCAGTATCGATGAAATCGAAGGATCTAATTCTTCCGCTTGCTGTCGATCTCTTCCAACGCTTGATTCTTCCAAAACAGCAACAGAATCGTGTCCAGATTCACAAATCTGCTTTTTAATTGATCAAATTTGTTCCAGTAACCGCAGAAATCGTTCAAACACGAACAAATATCTGTTTTCGGTATATTCTTCCAAGACAGTAACAGATTCGTTCACAATTAGTCAGATCTGTTTTCTAATTGTCCGATTTCGATCCAGTAGTGATAAATCTGGACATATAACCGCAGGAATCGTTGAAAACACAAAACGAATGACAATTTTAAGCAGATTCTTCCAAAACAGTAACAGATTCGTTTTAAATTTCACAGATCTACCTTCTGATTGTTCGAATCTGGATATATAACGCAGTAACCGTTCAAACACGAAACGAATGACGTTTTCCAGAAGATTCTTTCTCAACAGTAACAGATTCGTTTTCAATTCCTCAGGTCAACGTTTTGATGGCTTGATTTCATTCAGAAATCGTTCAAACACGAAACGAATCTCGGTTTTTGAGAAGATTCTTCCACAACAGTAAGTCAGTAACAGATTCGGTCCCAATTTCACAGATCTGGCTTCTGATCGTTCGATTTCAATGCAGTGTTGACGAATCTGGAGATATTATTCAAAAATCGTACAAACAAAAAACGAATAATATCAGTTTTCAGCAGTTGATGTTGTGAATCGCCTTTGACGGAACCGATAGAGTTTATCGATTGAAGATTTGGTGATTTTGATCCGATTATGATGATGATTATGATCGTAAGCTTTTTTTTGACGGAAAATTAGGGCAAAATCGTCTGAAACGATATAATATCCCGATGTGTGTGAGGATTAATGCCCTCGTTGCTTTGTAAATAAAACGGAAGGTGCTTTTTAGTCAATTTATAGAGATGGTATTTACATTTTAGCCCCTAGACTCTTCTAGAATGGCAGTTTGCTTTGAATGTTACTTGGACAGTTGGGCAATAACTAACTAAAGCTAGTGTTAAAAAAGTCTGGTTCGTTTGGGGTAGGTTTCGATTGGGGGAAGTGCAGAAATATTACTTGCAAATCGTGACACAACCACAGTCATGTTCACATCACGTTCACAACCACAGACCACCTTTGCCATTACACTTACCACGCCCAGATCATGAAGAAGGGAGGCGGTGTTCTGCGCCCCTATGCCTACGTGGCAGGTCTAACACATGACATCTGAACTCTAGCTATTAATATGGATAATGTGGATTTTTGTTTACAGTTTTGTAGGGAAGAGTTAGGGTTTGTCATTGTGAATCAATTTGATGAAGCACGTATTTTTCTATCGGAAAAGTTATAATCTACGCTTAATACTATAACAATTCTACCACAATTCTACCATGAGACTCGAACACTCAACCTCTTGGGATGAGTACCACTTTACACACCATCTGTTGGGTTATTTTTTTGCCTATAAGAATATCCAACCCATTTATGTCATGGGTTATTTATTCAAGGCCCAAACATTTTTTCTTTGTGTGTGGGCTTCCTTTTCTATTTTAGGGCATCAAATCAACTTATAAGGTTTGCATAAAACCTATTTTAAGGTGATGAGAAGCTGCTATGTGAGTTAGAGAAGAAAGAAAAACAAAAGAAGTATTTTCGTCACTCTATACCTACCTGCAGAGATTGTCGGTTTCCGAAGATTGAACCGTTGGATCGATATGATTTTTGGACAGAGTCTTCACTACATCTGGGCGACCTTATTCAACGGTGGAGATGTGTTTATCACGTTTCTAACACCGCAGCAACGCGCGGGGCACACCCATTAGTTATCTTATTAAGGAGGAGTGATGGCTAACATAGTCATTTTTATTTTTTGTACAACTTAAGAAGCAACATGTACAATATATTTAAACAAGAAATTTAATGGTATTATGGGAATGTTAGTGACAATTAAGACACTTAGAAAGGTAATGTTGACATTTCACCCACCCCCTCCTTTACAATATCAAAACAAATTTACACTACTACCCTTCATTTCCCACATTGCCCTTAGAAAAACCTAATCGATCAGTAACGTTCAGGGGCGGATCTACGCTTAGTTAAGGGGTTCCCAGGAACCCGTTCAGTTCGAAATTTTTAGTGTTATTATATATAGAAAAGTTGGTAGGAACCCCTACATAATTTATAGAGGAACCCTTTAAACATCTCAAAGAGGTGCTCCAATGGTAATTCCCCTCCCAATCTAACATATATATCTGACGTTTTTTTTTGTTTAACTCAAACATCACAGTAGTCCGCCACCATTCACCATTAGTATATATACTGATTCACAACTGTCGGTGGAACAGTATGTGAACACATGGCACATCCGTTATTTTGGGTCTGAACGAAGGGTACATCCGTACTTTGTCCGGTAATTTTGCCACAACGAAGCAACCCATTGTCCACACACAACACCGCCGCCACTGTAACTACCAGCCTTCCGACGGCAACCACGACCACCGATCACCGCTGAATACGGAGACACGGCGACGAAACCGGCTGCCGCATGCATAGGCGCCGGAGGGCAACCGACCTCCTTTTCTCTCTCATCTCTTCCTCTGTTAATACTTGTCAACGTCTACAGTCTTTGTTCTGATATAAAGAGCTGCATTGGCGGCTGATTTGCAAACCACTTGCCGGAAAATTTAAAACACCTTGCCGAAGACCGAAAAACATGCGATCTGTTTGCATGCAGAAACGTTGGTGACTCGGCGGTAGTGGGCTGGTGGTGGCCGGAAACATTGCTCGGCAAGATGATGATGGTTGACGGAGTGTTGCCGGCTAGGAACCGTTGTCAGGCGGTTAAGTAGTGGGCGATTGGCCGCGGTTAAATGGTTGTCTTGTATGGCGGTGTAGTGGTAATGTGGTATCGTATGATGGTGGTGGTGCTGGACTGCTGGTGATGTGGTGTAGTGTTGTTGTATGCTTCACTCAACTGTTAAAAAGAGACAAAACAAAAGAAAGATGAGAGAGAAGACAATGAAAAATGAAAGGAGTAAAGAGGTGATAAAAGAGGGCTTTAAATTTTTTTTTTTTAGAGTACATAAAAAAACGCATCATTGCAGTATTTTATTATTTTGGATGCACAACAACTTTCATAACCATATTTTTTAGAGAAAAAAAAGGAATCCTAAAAATGAGGGAGGGATTTTTTATAAAGTGGAGTATGTGTGTGCTGTGTTTTCATGTTGTCTTTCAAACATGAACAAAACAAAATACTGATGAATGCATACCCTAGACACTTGCATACAATCACTATATACACACATCCATTAAACACTCACATGTCCGTTTTGAATTCATAGTGACTAGATATTTGTAAGTTGTAACATGATCTTGTTATACCAAAGCAAGGACGTGAGTGCCTTGCACCTACACGTAAAACATTTTTTTTTCGGTCTAAAACAAATGAATAGGCGTATCAGCTTGTGCTATGTGTGATACGTCGTCGCATCCATATGTCACAGGTTTTAATAATAGCAAACAACTTTCAGCAACCTCCGCACAATGCGCGGTGGAATAGCCCACGTGCATATCCCGTGCAACCCGTGCGTAGCACGGGGCAATCTACTAGTTTCAAACTAATTTCAAATACCCACAGCCCCAACCTCCCTCCTCTTCTATAACCCACGCCGCGGCCTGCCGCCCTCCTCCTCGCTCGCCCTATAGCCGATGCCCTCTCCATCGCCGTTGACCTTGAGTTTTCTGTTGCTCCTCCTCCCTCTCAGGTTAATTTTTATTTTATGTTATTGTATAATAATTATTTGCTGTGATTATTGTTAATTAGTGTTAGTTTGTTGCTTTCTAGACCTAATATTTGTGTTTGTGGTTTGGAGTAAAATGGATTACTGAATGCATTCGTAGTTATTATGTTTTTTATTGTTAAGAAGGAAACTTTATTTAATTACTTGTTTTGTGTATTTACTGTTTGTAGGCATTTAATAGCCCTCAAAGAAGCAGTCATGGTGGTGGAGATATTGTGGACAAGGAACTCATAAATTGTATTTTCTTTTAATTCAAGAACTTGACCAGTAGACAAAAACCTGGATGTGGACAAGGAACTGGTGTAGACAGATCATGAACAACAACTACTCTATAATAGTATATACCATATTTGTAATTCAGATGTGTATACACTATGATTAAGTGTTATTTGTTTATCTACAAAGGTTCTGTTCATTTTTTAACTTTGTAAGATTACGTATAGGGACGCCGCCTGATACACCCGATCGGAGTATGATCTTTTTATGTTAAGGATTCAGGTAAGCCTTTTTATAGTTTTCTTTAACTTGTACCTTTTTTATTTTTCCAATTGATGCATTCTGATCAATTTATCCTGCAAAGGTGAAAGATAAAGGTGATTGCATGTGGAAACGATACGGTCACTATGATGGAAAAACAAATACAACCAAAGTTTTGGCAATATCATCACTAATCATTCATTCTTAAAAAATAAAGGGTGACTTAGGACATGCGATTTATGGAGTCTCTTTAAATTGTTATTTATTCATTGCCTATATTAGAATACCAATTAAAGTAAGGTCATATAGAACAACACTTAGTCTTTTTGGTTATGATGATAAGTATTACCTATCATTCATTTAGTTTTCTCAACTTTATCAATGTTAGTCAGCCTTCGAAATCCTAGCTTTCTCTCATGATGCAAACTGTTCAAGTTACTCTACAGTTCCTTACCACTAAATCAATTAATTATTCATAGACCTTCAAGATAAGTTAGAGCAGCAAGTTTACCCCTTGCTGTTTAGTTGAGTAACTTTCCTGGATGCATAAGATGAAAAGTTTTAGGACACCAGGTTAATAACATAAAGCACTAAGATAATTATTTTAAAGGACTCATAACATCAAATAATATATCCAATATCCCAACCAGCATTAGTATTTTGAGTTGAGGTATGTACATACCGACATCGTTTCTTATATAGTGTGAAGTTCGTTTCAAAATGAACAGGAATGAACACTGAGGGCGGCTTGTTCATGTGACATTGGTATAAGTTTCCTTTCTTAAGAAAATAAGGTTGTTCGTGTTAGTTTAATAAATAGATAAGCGAGCATACGGTTAAGATGTAAAACACATAGATTATTTAAAAATAGCCTGATCATAAAAAAAAATCAGCTATTATATATGTATGAATGCTCACGACCCTAATAAATAAAATATTTGTATATTTATTTTTTAGTTCAGCCTCGGGCTTACGCCTCAAGGTGTATGCCTCAAGCAAAGGGAAAACGCCTCGATGTATGATTCGGTACTTTTAAACCTTCACCGGTACAATTCCAACCATAAGGTGAGTATCATGTTCAAAGTAAGCGTCGAATTAAATCTTGGAGTACTCTTACATGCTAATTTTGTTGGAAAATTGATATCAAAGTCAGATGTATAAACCAAAAACTTGATCTTTGTTTATTGATTTAATTGCTTAGGTTTACATAACTTCCTTCTTTATATAAGCCTACAACTCCTTGTTCAACAAGGAACTCTATAATTATCTATAACCTTTGATAATTATCTAAACAAGAATCCTATTTGATTTAGACTAGGAATGTAAAACTATCTCAAAACCATTCCTTTAGTAGGTCGGCTCCTTTTTATCCGATCTACAAGATTATCCCTTCAATCACCCCTCTAATCTTGTAAGCCCAACGAGTTCCTTCATCTCGTTAAATTTGAGTCTTGGTAACGCCTTAGTGAGAATGTCAGCTCTTTGTAAGTCCCCACTCACATGCTCCACTCTAATTTGTCCTTTCTCGACACATTCCCTTATAAAGTGGTAGCGAGTATGAATATGCCTGCTCTTCTTGTGGAAGACTGGATTCTTCATTAAAGCTATAGCCGATGAGTTGTCAACCTTGAGAGTCACAGTTTGTTCTCTTTCTCCTGTTATCTCTGACAATAAGTTCCTCAGCCATAAAGCTTGACATGCTCCAGATGTTGTTGCCATATATTCCGCTTCACAGGATGATAATGCCACCGTCTGTTGCTTCTCCGAACACCAGGTGATAGGTGCATCATCATAGTAAAACACGGTTCCAGTAGTACTCTTTCCATCATCAACATCAACCGAGTGACTACTATCAGTAAAGCCGTGTAGCAGGCTGCTCCCACCCCTCGGATACATAATACCAAGATTTATACTTCCTTTTAAATATCTTAGTATATGTTTTACAGCCTGTTCATGTGTTAAGTTCGGATCTTGCATGAAGCGACTCACATAACCAATAGCATAGCTCAGGTCTACTCGTGTATGAGTTAAGTACCTTAGGCAGCCAATAACTTTCCTGTAATCCGTTGGATCAGTCTTCGGTGCTGAATCTTCCTTTGACAACTTCAGTCCGGGATCCATCGGAGTTTGAGTTGAATTGCAATGCCACATACCTGTTTGCTTTAGAATCTTTGTTGCATAATTCGATTGCTTTAGGGCGATACCAGCATCACTTTGACTCACTTCAATTCCAAGATAATAATGCAATAATCCGAGATCACTCATCTCAAATTTAGCTTCCATTTGTTTCTTGAAGTCAACTATGTCTTGAGTAGATGCGCCTGTAACTATAAGATCATCGACATACGTACCCACAATCAGCAACCTTGCTCTCGTTTCCTTTCGGTACACTGCTTGCTCATGTTTGCACCTTGTAAAACCAAGCTCCTTCATTGTGGAATCCAGTCTTGAATTCCAAGCTCTTGGTGCTTGCCGAAGTCCGTATAAAGCTTTTGACAGCTTGTAAACATGATTTTCTTTGCCCCCTTTTATAAAGCCTTCGGGTTGAAACACGTAAACCACTTCCTTTAGTTCGCCATGAAGAAACGCTGACTTGACATCTAGGTGATGCACTTGCCATCCGTTACGAGCTGCAAGAGCTATTAACAACCTTATTGTTTCGATTCTTGCAACTGGTGCGAACACTTCTTCGAAATCTATCCCGAACCTTTGCACGTATCCTTTTGCTACGAGCCTCGCCTTGTACCTTATAATATTGCCATCCGCATCTTTCTTTATTTTGAACACCCATTTTACCCCAATCGGCTTAACGTTCGGTGGTGCTTGTACTAGCTTCCATGTATTGTTCCTTTCAATGGAGGCTAATTCACTTACCATAGCATCCTTCCACTGCTTCTCTTTGAGTGCTTCCTGAACATTAATGGGTTCCTCATCTATAGCTAGCATGAGGTCTTCACTTCCTGCTTGATGCGTTCGAGTTGGTACAGCACCAACTTCAAACCCTTCGAACCTTTTTGGCAATAAAGTTGTGCGAGAGGAACGCCTTACCTGGTTGGTTTGCGTTTCATCTTGTCCTGATTCTGGACCCATCACATCTTCGGGATTAATTTCACTCGGTTCTTCTTCACCTGTAACAGCTTCGGCTTCTTCGATAGCTTCGGTATTACTTGCTTCGGCTTGAATTGTTTCGGACTCCACAACAAAATCAATCCATCCGGGGCTGCTCAAATCATATTCTGCCAAGTGATCTTTCCAATTAAATTTACTTGTTTCATCAAACTTCACATCGCCTTCGCGGATCACATGAACCCGTTTCTTCACAGGATCATACATTCTATAGAATGGAGTTTCGAGTTGAGATCCGAGATGAATCATCAACTTGCTTTGATCATCCAACTTCCTATTCCCAGGTGTTAAGACTTTAACATAGCCTACACAACCGAAAACTTTCAAATGGGCTAGATTCGGCTTCTTCCCTTTAAGCTTCTCATACGGAGTTGAATTCTTTAGTGACTTCGAAGGTGAACGATTTAACAAATAAACCGCGTGCTGAACCGCTTCTCCCCAGAAATTTTGTGGCATCTCCTTAGCCTTCAATATGCTTCGGGTGGTACCAAGTATGGTTCGGTTCCTTCTCTCCACCACACCGTTTAACTGAGGGGTATACGGTGTAGTTAGTTGTCGGTTTATTCCCTTTTCTTTGCAGAATTCTCCCAACACATGTGACACAAATTCTCCACCATTGTCTGTTCTTAAGGCTCCAACCTTTTTCTTGAAATCATTCTCAACCTTCTTCATAAACTCGATGAGAATAAGCGGCACTTGATCTTTGGTCTTGATAAGAAACGCCCACATAAACTTGCTATAGTCATCTACTACAACAAGTATATATCGATTCCCACTAGGTGTCATGGGTGTTATGGCACCACATACATCGGCATATAGTAGTTCTAATGGTTCCTTTGATCGATATTGGGTATTCTTCTGAAACGGGCCTCTCACTTGCTTTCCAAGCATACATGAATCGCAAATTTTCGATGGTTTTGAAATCCTTGGTAAACCGATCGAGAATTTGGATAGACTTCTTATCGCTTCAAAGTTCAAGTGTCCAAGACGAGCATGCCATAGCCATGCTTCATCTTGGAGTCTTGCCTGCAAACAAACTGGAGATGCAAAATTTAGATTAATTTTATACACACGATTTGGAGCTCGAGGTACCTGCATCAACAATGTTCCGTCTTGCTCAAGGATGCACAGCTTTCCGCCTTCGATTGTTATCTTGCATCCAATCTCGTCCATTTGCCCGAGACTTATTATGTTGCTTTTGAGAGATGGAATAAAGTAGACATCTTCAAGTACCCTTTGATTTCCGTTTCTGGCTTCAACTATTACCCTTCCTCTCCCTTCGATCTTTACACAAGAGTTATCTCCAAACTTGACCGTTCCTTTTATCTTTCGGTCTATAAAGGTAAACCACTCGAGGTTTCCCGTCATGTGGTTACTAGCACCATTGTCCAAGAACCATGTGTTGAACTCGCTTGGACTTGTTGTAAAGAGCTTCGGATTTACCTTATCTTCGTTCAAGTACACAATCCTTTCGAGATCTACTTCGGCCATGTATAACACTGGTTCGGTTTCGTTCATAAGATTACACTCCTCCTCCTTCTTCCTTGTTGGACAGTCGGATGAAAAGTGACCGAGTTCATCGCATCTAAAACATTTAAGTTTAGAGCGATCCTTTGGAGTTCTTTCCGTTGACTCTCTTGCCTTTCCTCGTCCACCCGGTTTGCCTCTACCTCTACCTCTGCCTCTGTTGCTGGACTCAGCGCTTCCTTTCCCTCGGCCAAAACCTTTCTCTGCCTTCTTTTTAGCTTGCCATTCTTCGTAAGTCAGCAGTAGTTTATCTCCTTTGGTCGAAGTCGCTTGTTCTTCATTGCTAATTCGTTCTTCATAAGCAACTAGACGCCCAACAACATCGTCATATCCAACAGTTCTCAGATCAACAACTTGTTCTATTGCAGCCACCATGTTGATATACTTCCTCGAAAGTCCATGAAGAAATTTCTTTACCATCTTCTGTTCTTCAATCTTTGACCCGAGTGACGCCGATTTAGATGCAAATCCTGATATTTTTCCTGCAAATTCAGCCACAGAACTGGACTCATTCATCTTTAAATTCTCAAATTCTGACATGAGAGTTTGAAGTCTTGCTTCCAGGACTCGTTCGACTCCTTGATGTCGAGATTTAACAGCCTCCCACATCTCTTTGGCTGAATCGGCACTTCCAACTTGCAGGACTAAGTCTTCTGGTAACGCGCTGAACAAGAGAGCCGTAGCTATGTGATCTTTTGCTTTGTCTTCCACTGTTCCTGGATCTATGACATCCCAGACTTTGTGTATGTTGAATATTACCTTCATCTTCATTGACCAGACAGCGTAGTTTGTATCCGTGAGAACCGGACACGGTATGTTCGGAATGTGATCCTTTGTTACCACAATGTTCCGATTTGGATTCTGACCTTGATCGCCCATTGTTTGAACCCGTCTGACTCGTGCAGCTTATCCTTGGATTCGTACAACAGCTCCTTCCTTCTGAACCCGTCGCAGATAACAAATCAGACCCGTTTGATTGTTTCTGCCGGACTCGTGAGACTCTGATCGATTGAGACCAAGCTCTGATACCAATTGTTGGAAAATTGATATCAAAGTCAGATGTATAAACCAAAAACTTGATCTTTGTTTATTGATTTAATTGCTTAGGTTTACATAACTTCCTTCTTTATATAAGCCTACAACTCCTTGTTCAACAAGGAACTCTATAATTATCTATAACCTTTGATAATTATCTAAACAAGAATCCTATTTGATTTAGACTAGGAATGTAAAACTATCTCAAAACCATTCCTTTAGTAGGTCGGCTCCTTTTTATCCGATCTACAAGATTATCCCTTCAAATTTAAATTCATTTGTTTTGGGTATTGTTTTTGTTTCTGTTTTATTGAATGCTGTTGAGGTTTTGGATATTTTTTTTAATGTAAATCTTGTTAATTTCAACAATAAAAACCAATACTTTTGACTCTTGAAAGTCAAACATGATTTTAATTTAGAGATCTTTATCAACGTCATCATTTTAATGATTTTATCTTTGATTGTTTGCATTTCTAATGATGAGAACACCTTATATCAACGTCCAGTGGTTGCAGCAGGTACTCGAATCGGGCAAATCACAACTTGGTGCAGGGCCCCCTATCAAAGAGGTTCCATTGTTTCAGGTAAAGGCATCCCAATGCTAGCAATAGGGATGGCAAAAAACGCCAGATTGGGTAACAGGTCTGTTCGACCCGCAAACCCCTTTATGTCCATTTTTTAAAATATAAAATGAACAATTTTAGGTATTAGTTGTGTAGACAGAAAAAACAATTTGCCAGATGAAAGACTGGTGATATTTTATAGTAATTGTATTTTTTTAATAAATTGTTTTAGAGGAGGTTTTATGCCATCAATATACACTTTTGCTTATTTTGAATATCCTGGAAACAAATATGAAAGACTCAGCTTGAACTTTTTTTAATTTTCAAGCACGTGAACTTTTTCTTATAGGGAAAAGCATTCAAGAAGATAGATAGCCGAGCACATAAACTTGTTCTTAGATCTCAATTAAAACATATGATTTTGAATTGTTTATTCTCATTTGAACAAGTCTCTATATGGTTGATTTCAGCTAAGATGTGTCATTTACATTTGTGCCTTTGCAGTTGTTAAATATCACGCGGCTCATAACCATATTTTGGTCGATTCAGGGCTATTTTTCATTGGGCTGGTCCATTTTTGCGCACACACCTTTGACAACGAAGGTCTTAAGTAGTGTAGCTACTTTTCATATATATTTGTTTCTATATGCGTAAACTTTTATTATTTTTATACTTGTTTTATACATATTTTTTGGTGATATACTGATATCTTGACTATGATACAATTTACATGCGATAAGAATGGGGGTCATTTGTGCCTAGAGAATATGTAGTGACTACAATTTCTGGAGTGTATGGTTCATTTATTGAGTTGTTTGAATGCGATGAAAATTTATCTATTGCTGTTAGAGTGACCACTAGAAATAGGTATGCACTAGCCCTTCACAGACATATATTGTATAACCGATTCATCGAAGGTAGGTTTAGAACTTTTTTTAGGCTAGCCAAGCCTGTTCAGGCTTGTTTTTTGTTAGTTCATACCAATATATTTTGTTGACTTAGACCTATTTTTTGTTGGGCTGGTCTAATTTACCTATGGAGTATGGACCAAGATCCTCGCCTCAACAATGCTTTACTAAGCCTCTTGGCTTATGGTTTCCCTTATATTCGACCAGCAACCCACCTCATTAGTCATCAGCCCACAAAGAACAGAGTCTCGCTGTCTTAGACGTCGCCCACAACAGTTGACCAAGAGGTACAAACCCGTTTTTTAGGGTTTTATCCTTTAATAAAACATAGCTTTTCGCATTTAGTTGCTAGCTATATGCTTCTTGGTTTCGTTAGTGGCAACAATGTTTGACAATCATACGTATGCAATCTTAAAATTGTACTAGATTGTCATCGACACTTTGATTTTCTGATTTTTTGTTAATTGAGACTTCTATTTCAGGCTTGTGTCACGTCTGGTTTTTGGTTCATACTTGTTATTTATTTAGCAAGTGAAGACATGGATTACAAGACAAAAGGCGAGAGTCCTTGTCAAATGGTATGAGGCAAATCAAGATAATAAATGAAAGAAAACCTTCTTGACAAATTTTATTATCTAACAGATTACAGACTCATACAAATCAGAATACAGATCTCTCTAAACATCAAAATACAGATCTAACAAAGATCACAAACAAGACTAGACAGAAGTTTAACCAATCTGACCTAAACACTTATTGAGATGAATAAGTGTAGAAGATGGAACAAAACCCTAATCGCCTAAAAGATGTGAGAGAGAACAAAGTAAAGTCTGAACTCGTGAAACCCCAAACTGATCACGAGATATTCTTTTATAACCGACTCTGGAAGCTTCTACGAGAAAACACACTAGCTTATAATCTGAGTCGTTGGATAAGCTTCACACGGATCGTGCACAAATAGACGGACGAGATCAACGAGCTATATTATAATACTTATGGGCTTGGGCTAATGTGAGAAAGCACAAGCCCATTCTTCTATCCTTCTCGGGCCAGTTCACTTGTTATCCAGCTAGTCCAATTCCGAGCAAGCCCAAATCTACAGCTGATCCAATCCAGACTTCAATCCATAAGCTATCAGCAGATTACCTCTCAATCAAAACAAATGTATTAATACAATATAAATGATAATATTAGTCTATCAACTATGACACCTTTTAACACCCCCCTCAATTTGAATTACCGGTTTGAAATGGGTCAAACATGTGAAGTTGAGCACAAAGATCATTATGTTGATAAACCAATAATCCTTTAGTAAAAACATCTGCCAGTTGACTTTGAGAGTCAACTTTAACAGTTTTGACAATACCATTTGTAACCAAATCTCTTAAAAAATACAAGTCAATGCCAAAATGTTTTGTTTTATCGTGAAACACAGGATTGGCTGCAATTGCTATTGCAGCACTATTGTCACAACATAAATCAACTGGAGTTTCTACTATCACTTGTAATTCACTTAAAATATCTTTTAACCAGATTATTTCACACGCAACTGCACACATGGCCCTAAATTCAGCCTCAGCTGATGACCTAGAAACAGTTGACTGTTTCTTGCTTTTCCAGGTAATCAAATTGCTCCCTAAAAAAACACAAAAACCTGTGATAGACCTTCTAGACTCTATGCATTTACCCCAGTCTGAATCAGCAAAAGCTTTAAGTTTTAAAGACCTTTAAGTTTTGAAAACAATATGCCTTTTCCAGGGGCACTTTTCAGATATCTTAATAACCTCATTGCTATTTTAAGATGACAACCTTTTGGCTTATGCATATATTGACTCAAAAAATGTACAGAATAAGCAATATCAGGTCTAGTGTGTGATAGGTAAATTAATTTCCCTACCAGTTTTTGATAGCCTGTTACATTTTCCAGAAATTTATCATCACTACTAATCATATTGTTAACTACATGACTGGGTTCAATTGGATTCCCAACAGGTTTACAACCTGTCATGCCATATTCAGCCAATAATTCAGTGCAGTACTTCCTTTGAGTTAAACAAATTCCATGATTATCTCTAATTACTTCTATGCCTAAGAAATATTTTAACTCACCAAGATCTTTGATCATAAACTTATGTTTAATGGCAGTTTTTATTTTATCAATTTCAAGCACAGAATTACCAGTAATTATGATATCATCTACATAAACTAAAAGAACAACAAACACAGAATTATATCTTTTTATGAACATTGAGACATCAAATTTACTTTGCACAAACCCAATATCACATAACACAGAAACCAACTTTGCATTCCACATTCTTGGGGCTTGTTTAAGTCCATATAATGACTTATTTAGTTTACAAACTTTATTAGTGTTAACATGATCTGTAAAACCTTCAGGAATAGACATATACACATCTTCTTTTAAGTCCCCATACAAGAATGCATTATTTATATCTAATTGAAAAAGTTTCCAATCATTTTCAACAGCTAAGGAAATAACACATCTAATAGTGACAAGTTTTACCACAGGCGAGAATGTTTCATCAAAGTCAATACCCTCCTTTTGGCTAAACCCTTTAGCTACTAGCCTAGCTTTTAATCTTTCTATTTCCCCACTAGCTTTATATTTTATTTTAAAAATCCACTTGCAACCTATCTTACTTCTACCCTTGGGTAAATCTACTATATCCCAGGTGTTATTCCTATGAAGAGCTTCTAACTCTTCATTCATAGCCTGAACCCAATTTGGATCCCTAGAGGCTTCTAAGTAAGATCTAGGTTCACTACTCTTATTAAGTGTTACAGCAAAGCATTTATTATCATAGGACAAATTAGAATAGTTTACCACGCTTTCTAACCCATATTTAACCTTACCTTCTACAATAAAATCATTGAATCTTTTGGGAAAATGAACACCTCTACTTGATTTTCTAATAGTGGAATCAGACACACCAGATGTATCACCCTCAGAATTAGAATTATTATCAAGTTCAGTATTCACAAGCTCTGCCTTATCAGGTTCAGGACTCTTGTTAACAGGTTGCTTTCCAGAAGCCTTACCAGTAACATTAGAGTCATCTGATCCTGAATGCTGAGTCAATTGTGTTCCTAAATCTATATTTTCTGATCTGGTATCAGAAAATTCCTTTCCCTCATCATTGGGATCATTTACACCTTGGGTTTCTGATTCTGTGTTTTCAAAAAAGTCAAAAAAATTAAGATTTGTAATGTGTTTTTCAATGTTGTGATCAAACTGATCATAAACTAGTTTTTCTTTAAATGGAAAAAAATGTTCAAAAAATTTAACATCTCTTGAAAAAAACACTGTTTTACTATCTAAACTAAAAACTTTGTAACCCTTTTTCTCAAAAGAGTAACCTATAAAAACACATTTTTCAGATCTACTTTCTAATTTATCTGACCCAGTTAAAACAGTACAGAAACACAGACAACCAAAAATCCTAAGGTGATCAAGGAAAGGTTCAAATCCAAACATCAACTCATAAGGAGTCTTCCCATTAAGCACAGAAGAAGGAGTCCTATTAATCAAATAAGCAGCTGTTAACACACATTCAGACCAAAATCTAATAGGAACATGACTTTGAAACAGTAAAGCTCTAGCAATGTTAAGCAAATGTCTATGTTTTCTCTCAACTATACCATTCTGTTGTGGTGTGTATGCACAAGTTGTTTGATGAATAATTCCTTTTGATTTACACAAGTCTTTAAACTGTTTGTTGACAAACTCAGTTCCATTATCAGATCTAAACATTTTTACTTGTTTATTAAACTGAGTTAATACAATGTTTAAAAAATTTACTATATGATCAAAAACCTCTGTTTTGGTTTTCATCATACACACCCAAACAGCCCTAGTATAATCATCTACAATTGTCAGAAAATATTTATTTCCATCTCTATCTGGAATCTTATAAGGACCCCAGACATCAATGTGTACTAAATCTCCTAACTGTGTAGTCTTATGTAAACTTAAAGGAAAAGGTTCTCTATGCTGTTTTGCCTTATGGCACACTTCACATGGATCATCATTATCTATTTTAGTTATGTTAAACTTTGTTTTTAGCAAATTAACAACTTGTTTAGATGGATGACCTAATCTAGCATGCCATAAACTAAACAACTTATTATCATCAATACACACCTTATTAGCAACACAAGCATTTCCACACATGTACAAACCATCCATTTGTTTACCAGTCACCAGGGTTTTCCTGGTTAACAAATCCTGAACATAACAAGTATTTTCATCAAAACCAATGAACAATTTGTTATCTCTAGCTAACTTATGAACTGATAACAAGTTAATAGAGTATTCAGGTACAACAAGAACATCCTGTAACACTACTCCATCAGCAATATGCAGAGTTCCAATTTTAGTTACAAGAGCAAAAGTACCATTTGGATGTTTTACTTTAATGTTTAGTTGAGACACATCTACATAACTACTAAGACACTTTTCACTGTTTACCATATGTTCATTTGCCCCTGAATCGATTATCCACCCAATACCCCTTAATTTACCATTACTACTAACAAAGCAATACACACGAGTACTGAATGAAGAAGCACAGAAAGGACTACCTGACATATTACAGTTTGTAGTACTATCACTTGGTTTATCATTCAACAAACTCATAAGCCTAGCCAATTGATCACTATTCAAAGAAGGAAGAGACACATTAGTGTTATTAGAACTAGTGTTAACACCAACAACCTTTTTCCTGAATTGCCTCTAGACCTCATCCATGTGGGATACCCAATTATCTCAAAGCACTTGTCAACTAGATGACCAGACTTGTTACAGTGAGTGCATTTGAGAGATTGAGTTGATCCCTTGTTATTATTCTTTTTACTTGACTCAGAAAACTGATTTGTTTTTGACATGAAATTAACAGTTTGATTTGTTTTAGAACCACTAGAAGAATTTTTGTGTGACTCTTCTCTAGATATTACTGCAAAAGCTTCTTTCACTGTAGGTAAAGTATCTTTTGTAAGTAAATTTGTTCTAACAGTTTCATAACCATCATCTAAGCCCATTAAAAACTGCATCAATTTTATCATATGACTATAACTATTGAAGTCTTTTGAGGCATTACAGGTACAAGAAGGCAATTGAAGTATTTGGTCTAATTGCTTCCACATTACATTTAGTTTATGATAATAATCAGCAACAGTTAACCCATTTTGTTTAAATGAATTAATCTTTAAATGTAAATCAAAAACAACTGAACCATCTACTTTATTGTATGTTTCTTTTAAATCCTTCCATACATCAGCAGCAAGTTTAGAATAAACCTGTCCTAAGTACAATTCTTCAGAGACAGAATTCAAAATCCAAGTTAACACAACTGAATTACATCTATCCCATTGCCTTTCTAACACAGGATCAACATCAGGTCTAACACAGTCACCATTAATGAATCCTAGTTTATTTTTAATTTGTAAGGCAAGAATCATGGCATTAGCCCAAACATTATAATTCTCAGTTCCTTTCAACTTAATACTCACAATATTCAAGTTAGCAGAATCACTGGCATGTAGGTATAAAGGATCACTAGCATCCAACTTGCTAACCAAAGTAGGTGCTACATTACGACCCTCACTAGTATCACTACTATTATCATCAGTCATGATGAATCAATTCACAATCAGATAATCACAGAAACAGGAACAAACACAAACAAAAACAAGAGGAAAACACTCTCAAGCACACAACAGACGAAACCAAGGCAGTGTCAAGATTCCAGGTTCATCACTCAAGGGTGCCTGGACATGTCTTAACTTGGGAGTCTGGGTTCCTAGATCTAAGCACACAACAAGCACTCACAAGATCAAAAACAGGAACCAAAAAACACACAGTCACAGTTGTAAACAAATACTAATAACAAACCAGCACACAACCAAGACTCAATGCAACACGTATAATGCACAATCAAACAGGGTGTGGCTCTCCCTGTGTAAATCTCAATCCGGTCCCCCTAACCCGGCCAATTTATGCCTAGACTCACAGACAAATGATGATTAAAAAAACTATAAACAGCTGAGTAATGAAACGATCTCACCAATAACTCGTAACTCGACACCTTCACTTAGGGTATCGAGTCAGAGAGCAATAGTGAACTCCAACAGTAGTCTTTTCCAATAATCGCTTGTCCAGTTCCAGATCCAGATCTAAGCAGCCCCGATCTTTCACACGAACTCCAGATCCACGAAGCACAAATAAGACCAACCAAGAATCAGATCTACAGACCAGATCTACAAATCTCAAGATCGATCTGTAGAGAACACAAGATAGAAGAATCAGATCTATTAATCGAGATCTGATCTTCAAGAACCACAAAGAACAACCAACGGAAGCGACTTAGACTAATGACCAGAGCTGTGCTCTGATACCATGTCAAATGGTATGAGGCAAATCAAGATAATAAACGAAAGAAAACCTTCTTGACAAATTTTATTATCTAACAGATTACAGACTCATACAAATCAGAATACAGATCTCTCTAAACATCAAAATACAGATCTAACAAAGATCACAAACAAGACTAGACAGAAGTTTAACCAATCTGACCTAAACACTTATTGAGATGAATAAGTGTAGAAGATGGAACAAAACCCTAATCGCCTAAAAGATGTGAGAGAGAACAAAGTAAAGTCTGAACTCGTGAAACCCCAAACTGATCACGAGATATTCTTTTATAACCGACTCTGGAAGCTTCTACAAGAAAACACACTAGCTTATAATCTGAGTCGTTGGATAAGCTTCACACGGATCGTGCACAAATAGACGGACGAGATCAACGAGCTATATTATAATACTTATGGGCTTGGGCTAATGTGAGAAAGCACAAGCCCATTCTTCTATCCTTCTCGGGCCAGTTCACTTGTTATCCAGCTAGTCCAATTCCGAGCAAGCCCAAATCTACAGCTGATCCAATCCAGACTTCAATCCATAAGCTATCAGCAGATTACCTCTCAATCAAAACAAATGTATTAATACAATATAAATGATAATATTAGTCTATCAACTATGACACCTTTTAACAGTCCTTAACATTGACATGACAACAAATATTGGCTTGGCGAAGTATAATCCTGGATATAGCCTTCAGTGACAGTAACTTGATGTTACATTTCATATCTTTTTAATCATTAACTGTAATTTTTCAATAAAAATATACACTATTATGAAATAATGGTATTGTATCTTCATGGATGTGAATTACTAAGTAATAGTTATCTGAATGTAATGTTATCATATTCCTTTTCCCCATTTGTATCGCAACAAGACACTAAGGCTTTCATATTTATCGATAACCAGATCAAAGTACAAACATAACTATCCATCAATAAAACGACGTCCCATGTATAAACTGAACATAAACACACAAAATTTGAGAAAGGAAAACGGTTAACATTACCAAAGGCTTACTTGGTCCCTTTAATTTATGATTGTCTTGTGTCCCGCAGCAACGCGCGGGCAAGCTCACTAGTAATAAATAACAGAGGAAAATGCCAGGAAAGAGCAATGTATTTTCCAAGTGGAATTTGTGAATATCAAAAGCTAGCGATCGCAGTTAAAGTTATACTTTTGAATTTGTATAATTTAGTTAAATACTTAAATAGTTATACATATAATGAAATTTAACATTACAACAATTTATAAACCAACTAGTAGGATTCCATTCGGTATTGGTTTATTCATTAGTGCACTAATACGGTACCTGTAAGTCCCAAACAAATACCCGATATCAAGTTATTATAATCAAAGGCGGAATCAATGATTATAACGATTCAAGAATACAATGAACAATTAATTAACAACCTCAATAGCATACGATCTCTAAAGGATTCGTCTGATACTAGAGAGTGTTTTATTATAATTATGCAAACCGCTAGTTACAAATGAACCAATAAAACACCTTTTATACGTAGGACTTGGGCTCACATAGCCTTAACAGTCCCACAGCCCAACCCACAAGAATAAAGCCCAACATATTAACTGGGAACTAACTAGTTCTCGGCCTAAACACCTTAAATAACCGAGAACCCAAGTGTTCTCGGTCCTAAATAGTAAAACACCAATATTGATCACCAATATTTATTTGATAGCGCCAGTCTCATTATTTTAGACCCAACAGTACCGATACTCAGTACTCAATACGGTTTTTGGGACCATGAATGCAACTTCGTTTTCAATAAAAATCAAACCGGAATACAACGGCGTGTTCGGTTTTTTGTTTTTAAGTTAACGAATGTAAGTTATTAAAGAAAATTCAATTAAATAGGTTACGTACGTATATTATTTATAGTGTAAGGGTAAAACATAAACTTAAACAACAGGGTCACTATTCATACCGACCTACAGGGTGGGAATTCGGACGATATTAGTTTGGTATGTTATGACACCTATACATCGGTATGGCAACTGAAAGAGAAAATAAATAAAATAAAATAAAGTTGAAGTATGCCCAAAAGGATATCATCACGTAATTTACATCGATCGAAACCATAAAAACAAATACCAATACTGGTACTGAGTCCGATAATATCGCTATTGGTACTGATGCCATAATCGGTTTGTTTCATCACCAGTACCACCACTTGCTTTAGCTTACGATATCAAAAAAAATATCCCATTTGCATACAACTCCGTTTGGGGATAATTTATACCGGAATGTCAAGAAAAATAAATACATAACTGCATATTCACTTTATATTTTAAAGTTAACGAACGCAGTATATTAAAATTCAGTTTAGATGAAAATTAAATAGGTTGAAGACGTATGTTATTTACAACATAAGGGTAAAATTGAAACTCAAAATAAAGGGCCACTGTTCACACCGACCAACGGGGTGAGAATTCGGTATGTATCAGTTTGGTTTATTATGACACCTATACGTCGGTATAACAATTGAAAAAAACAAAAACAAAAACGTTGAAGTATGCCTAAAAGGATATCTATACTTATATACATCAATCAAAACCATAAAAATGAACACTCACACCGATTATGATAATATCGCTATTAGTTTGGTTCATCAATGTTATCATCACTCGCTATAGCCTACAATGCCAAAAAGTATTGTATTTTGGATATAACTCCGTTTTGAACGTACTTTATAACAAAATATGGAGAAAAAAATTAAATATATATGCTATTTAGGTTTTTTAGTTAACTAACGTAACTAATCAGAGAAAAATAAAATTGAATGAAAGCTAAACGTTAATGACGTCTATTATTATTCAGTTGTTTAATTTTTAATAATAATAATAATAATAATAATAATAATAATAATAATAATAATAATAATAATTTGATCATTATACAAAAACAAAAATATCATTGACTATTTTTTGAACAGTCAAGTCTTTACATAGTATTATTTCGAGAATTTCATGAATCGATTATTTTAATTTAAATATGAAAAGGTATCATTAGTATATGATGTAATATAGATCCATCACTTGTTCAAAGCCGTGTCCCTATAGCGTCTCAAGGAGATAAGAGCAAAGCCTAAAATGGCATAACCAAATGGTCATTTCTAATTAACAATGTCTTGAATAAAATATCACATTTTCCTTAAAAAATTGATATTCTTAATACCTTTCTTACCTACCTAATGTTACGAAGGGTATGTTTGTCAATGAGCTTTTATTAGCTTCAAGCTTCAAACTTTTAAAGAAAAAAACTCTTACTCAATAAAAAGCCTTGTTTGATTGAAGAAGCTTGAAGCTTTTGGGTTAGAAGAAAAAGCTCTATATGTTTTATCTATATTATGAGATGCCAATTCGAATCAACTTTTTAGAAGAACAAACATATACACTTCACTTTCATCACTAAACCCTAAAGTGGGATAATTAAACACTTTCTATTTACATAAATAGATAACAAGCTGAACATCTCCAAAGCACTGCTAGTATATCACCTACACGTAGAACTTATTATATGATCAAACACTTTACATGGTTTCTATATATTATTGTTGGAAGAACCGCCTAGGTATACTGCAACATCATATATAGAAGAGAGATGCCAAAGATGCGACCAAAATGCACGAGGAAACTATTTTTGCCAAGTAAGCAGTAACGGCATAAACGGAATTGGGATCAACACCTGAATACGATATGAAGAGTTCTGCTACAGAAGCGAGTCCGTAGATAAGGAGAGTGGTAATAGAGAACATGATAAGCAGAGGGTGAGTTTGGAAAGGGAACCCAGGTAAGCTCTGTGACTTGAGGTTTGCTAGACCAAGGAGAGCGTTAATAATAAAGGGTATATCAGATTGGATTGGCATGGCCACAGCTTCTCCCCTAAGTACTACTCCCGATAATAGTGGGTCCAGAGGTGACAGAGAGGAGCAACTAAACGATAACGTATTGTTGTTAAAGCTACAGTAAGTATATGATTGACGCATTCGAACAATGTACAGAGTTTGGTTTTGGGGTTTTGTGGGTCGGCAACCGGAATAACAATTCCTGTGGTGGATTGAATCATCGTTTTTCTTTTTAAAGGGATGCACTTTGCTTGAGATGAAGGATTGAAAGTTGAAATTCTCGCCTTTTATAAAGAGTTATATAGAGAAGGGAAGAAAGGACGTCATTGGATTAATTAGACAATAAATTAAAAAAAAGGGGAAGCAGCGATGTTAAAATTAAAAAATAGTTTGATTGACTAAACAAAAGGGGAGGGTAGGCGTGTTGTTTTAATGAAAGTCAAAAAAAAAAAAAAAAAACAAAAGGGGAATCAGCGATGTTGAAATTAAAAAATAGTTTAATCAAGCATGTTAATCTGGAACATCTAAGCATGTTAATCTGGAACATCTACAATGCGACACCAACTTCACTTTAAACTGCCGCACAAAACAAACCACTTTAAACGGCGGGCGGATCAGATCATCATGTCACATCATTTCAAACAATTCCAAACCAAACTTTACTTTTTTCCTGCAACCTCAAATTATTTCAAACATCCACCTCATCACATACTTTTCATTTTATTTAATTTATCCCCCCCCCCCCCTCCCCAAACACAAAAAAATAACATTTTTTATTTATTTAATGATTAAAGTACAAATGCCACCCCACTCTCATCGGACCACTCCACTACAGCAGACAGACCGAACTATCCTAAACCCCTCCAATGCTTAAACTTGCTTTGCTTGGTCCGTCCGGTTTCGTTGGACCGTCCAAGAAGATGGCGTTGGAGATGCTCTAATAACGCCAAATCATATCAAAGAAATAGTGGGGTCCCCGCACTTGACGTGACAATAATTCGGTCGGTTCAGCTTGCATTGCAACAAATATAGAAAGAGAGAAAATGTTGTAAGACCACCCATAATGGTAAAGAATTTAGCCGTGAAAATGTCCCAGAAACGCCTCAAAACGCTTGAAACATCGTCCTCGTAGGCATTTTTCTTTAAAAATTGGCTTGGATGTGAAATTAACACACCAAAGAGGGGCTTTAAATTTGGTTTTGCCACATGTCTTTTAATCCTTAGTGAAGGGACTCGAAGATCAAACCCACTACACATGGTCTAATATACCTCATACTATTAAAAACCACCAAAAAAAAATCTTATTTTGCCCAAACTTGATGCGTAGCACACGTTATCAAAATTGTAGTTATGATGACGACGATAAAGATTGTGCAATGTAATAAATTTCACTATTGGAAACTTTCAAGAAGTGGAGGAAAGTGTTATATCAACGAGTTAAATGCCCATTTCGTTCCTGAGGTTTGGATTTTCTTGCTATTTTCGTCCATTTCACTAACTCAGTTAAAAACTAACGTTAAGTCAAGGGCAGTTTTGTCATTTTACCTACAATTTAAAATTTTAATAAAAAAATATTTTTATTTTCCCAAATAAAACAACCACCCACCGTCCTCTTCATCTGCTCACCAACATGAATCTCAACCCCAATCCACCACCAATAATAACAACCCTAACAAACCCTCACCTTCTAACCCACCACCGTACCTCAACCCTCTACCACCACCGCCTCCCACAAAGATGAGTTCATTCCTTAGGTTCCAAAAAGACCAATGAACCCACATGTATCTAAAAGTAGTGAGACAAAGTAGAAGAGAAGGGAGAGAGACGGTAGAGAGGGAGACGTTGATGGGTTTCCAACCGTCGCTCACGGCGGAGCTACGGCGGAACCCAAAGATATTGCTTCCAATCAGCACAACCCCCACACCCACTTCACTCGAATTAAGATCTAGAGAGGGAGGGATGACAGAGAGAGTGAGAGAATGTGGAGGTTTGACTACCAACCACCACACACATGGTGGGGTCTCCGGTCACCATAATGGCAGCGACAGTCACCTAGGGTTCCGGCAAGGAAGGCTTGAGTTATGGTGGACCGTATGTGGATAGATGCTGGTGGATGTAGCTGTTGACAAAGGTCAGACTTTGATTAATAATAGTAGTTCTTAATAGTGTCTGTTCCAGTAATTGGAATAATGATAGATTATAGTTTGATTGTTGATGATTGATGGCTGCATAGGTGATGGATTATGAGTGGTGGTTATAGGTGCTGCTATTGGCTTTAGGAAGTAGATGGTGGAGACGAAAGGATTTAGCCAACGTTATTTGTATGGAAGCTCGGGTCAATGGTGATCATCAGGGACGGTGGTGGTTGGCGTTGCAACAACTAATAAGAATAGGGAATGAAGGTTGGGGTAGGATGATTTTGGGTTTGTAGGTGGTAGGTGACGACGGGGGTTTAGGGTTTGCAGGTGGTGGTGCATGATGTTGATGATGGATCTAGTGGTGTTGATGAAGTTCCTAAAGAAAGAAAGAGAGAAAGATGGAGAAGAGGGTGGGTGGGGTGGAGTTTTCTGATTTTGTTTTTGTTTTTAGGGT
The DNA here is from genome assembly GCA_030844895.1 of Ambrosia x helenae. Classification (NCBI taxonomy): domain Eukaryota; kingdom Viridiplantae; phylum Streptophyta; class Magnoliopsida; order Asterales; family Asteraceae; genus Ambrosia; species Ambrosia x helenae. The sequence continues at coordinate 29,389 of JAUTDX010003499.1, forward strand.
TTTAAAAGAGGGAAGATGATGATGATATGAGAAAGGTCAAAATTGCCCCTTATTTAACTATGCAAAATGACAAAAATATCCCTGACTTAACGACAGTTTCTAACGGAGTTAGTGAAATTGACGAAAATAGCAAGAAAATCCAAACTTTAAGAGTTCCATTGCAAAAAAAAAATAATAAAAACTTTTTTGGACTAAAACAGCAAACTGGATCAAACATTGGGGACTAATTTTGCATTTAACTTTATATTAAATTAATATAATCATCATGTTAATCATATATTTTTTAAAATTTAAATCCTAAAACATAATGTTAGTGGAATATTTTTCAATCGAACTTTAAAATTTTATCATATTTTTTATTTTGCTTATACGCCTTTAACTTTTAATAATTGCAATTTAAACCCTAAACTACTACTTCATAACCCATTCGTTTGCTAATTTCTTTTAAAAAAACTGATTTATTGATGTGTTTAAAAAATTTGCCCTCAAGTTTCTAAAGTTTTGAGTTTACCCCTTTCAGTGCCTTTACTTGGAAAAAAAACATATTTTTACGTGAGAATTTTAAATATTTGTTGATATAAATATGAGTTGGTCTACGTTTCGACTTGAATTTTTCTTCTTTTGGAAAATTTCAAGTTTACCCCTTTTCATACCTTTTATTGGAAAAAACTATTATTTTCACGTGCGCATTTTTATACATATGTTGGTATAAGTACGAGTTGGTCTACGTTTCGACGTAAACTTTTTTTCTCTTTTGGAAAACAAGTAATGTCAAATAGAATACGGTTTCATGCTTATATTATGTGCGCTTTCAATTGATTCACGTTTTGATGTCAATCTTATTCCGAATCAAGTTAAAAAACATTGTTTTACACCTTTAGAATCATATCCACTAAAATTTTGTTTTCATAAATAGTAACCAGGCTCGTGGTATGGAATGAACATCCCCCCTAATTCACATTCATTCCATCAAACCTCCCCCATCTCTAAAATTTAAAAAAAACTTCCTTAAAACACCCTACATCTCATCTACCATTTTATACCGTATCTTTACATTTTGAAAAATCCATATTCTAGTTTTTTAGCTACTATTCACCCTAATCAAATTATTGTGAGTGTATTTTAACGAGAAATATAATAAAATAAGTGTTTGTGAGTAAGATAAAGATAAATATGGTGGAGGGGAAGTGAAAGTTTTTTTAAAATAAGAGATAAATTTTGAAAAGTATGATTTTCTGTTATATTGGAGCATTCTCATCAGCTCCACTAAATTTACTCTATCAAATTACATTAAAAATCACTAATCCACCTTAAAATTCTCTCCCCTTCTTAAACAGATAATATTTTTTTCATACTTTTATCATTATATTTTCTCTCTCCTCATTCACAACCACTTACAAAAATATTAAAATATTTATAGGGGTAAACAATATTTTCACCAAATATTTTCTCTCTCATTTACTGACAACCACTTAGACCCACCTCATATAATTTAATGAACACACTTCCATACGTTTGATGTGGGCCAAATGTGAATGCTCTTATAGGGTATAAAGTGATGATTGGTGGAGGGAATATAAATGGTCTTACAAATGCAAATTAATGGCCATTTAATTTAATTTTGGATGAACTCCATGTCACCACGAGCGTCACTTTTTTAGCCCATTAAAGAGATGGTCTCTACTAAATGTTGAGCAAAGATTTTGAATTATTATTATATATTATGAAAGTTGAACTAAAAGAAAACGAAATAAGATTATAAATATTGAGCGAAAACGAACGAGGACATTTTGAATAATAAAAATGCCACTAACATAATTAACTTTTCTTTATGCCCAAAACTCCCATGTCCATGTCTGTCGGTTAAACCAAGCAACAATTTTCAACAAGTCATGACGTTTGTAAAAACCTAACAAGATTTCTGTCTTATTGTTATTTTTTTTGTTTTATGTTTTGTGCATCATGGTTTTGATTCTTACACTTTTGCCTATCAAGTTTTGTTTGTTTGTTTTAAACCAATTCACTTTGTTATCTCTTGATATTCAACAAATTTTATCAAACAGCTTCTTAAAATCTAATATTACCCCTTGAATTTTAATCCCTTACACTTTAAATAATACACGCTTATAGCCCAATAATTTTTCCCTTTTATAACTTTCATTGCTTAGTGTTACAAGTAAATTAGTGATATGATTCACCGAAAAAGCTTATTAATTTACTTTTACGTTATCTGATGATTTATACCGATATCATTAATAAGAATAAGTGAGTTTTTTAATATACATTGTAATGTAATTTATAATAGTGGCTTAAAAAACTTATCTTTATTGTTTGGTTTGTGTGCGGATTCTCCACCGCAACGCGTGGTGGGGAAACCCTATTTATTATTATATTATGAAAGCTGAACAAAAAGAAAACGAAATAAGATTATAAATTATTATTATACTAGATTATACCCCGGGAGCGTCCCGGGTTGAAAAATCTAATATTAGTGAACAGTTTTTGACCATAAATTTGACGATTACCCATCCAGGTCCTATCACACATTGCCTTTTTGATGATCCAGGGGAGAATTAAAGTAAATGGTTGTGATTCATCCAAACCTTTATAGGATAAAGACTGTGGTGATAGTGTTTCAATATTCCAATTTGCAGGTATAAAATACACCACCACTCCTCCCTGTTCTCTAAAAACCCAACCAACCATCAAAACATATCTATAAAAAACCTACATCCGAAAACTCTTTGACTCAAAGAAACCCACTGAGCAATCGGAAACCAACCGGTCTGAATCTGCACCATCATCGAACACCACAAACATCTTTCAATTCGGAACACCTCAACAACCCGAAAACCCATCACTTCATCGGACTAAATCTTTGTCTTCTTTCTATCTTTCTCCCTCATCTCGTTCTCTATTCCTCACAATAGACTGAGGTTGGTGGTGAACCTGCGAATATCCAACATACTTCGTCTGAGTCTGAGGCTGATGCTGGCTGGTAGGGAATTCTATAATAAAATAATAATATTCCTTCATATATTTTGAGAAATGCCTTACTGGTTGCAAACAAACAACTAAGTAATCTTTGAAAACCTTTAAAAGGATTGGTTATTAGCACAATGATCACATATGCAAAAATGATAGACACATATACTATATGTGATGTGATTATTTTGTTAACACAGATGTCATGTAGCTATCTAAAGCATCATTAAATAGTTAAATCATGATTTAAGTTGTTACATACTAATCCAAATAAATCATGAATTCATCTGGTGCAAGAGTGAACATTAAACGCATGAAATCAAAGTCAAATTAACAGTTAGATATATTATTATTATAAGTATTGTAATATAATGAGGATGAGATGCATGATTACCTTGAAGTTAGATTTGAATAAGTTATTTCAAAAGAGTTGGTTGATCAACAAATGCAGCACAGCCACAGCTACAAGACACCCTAAACGTCCATTGGCTCGTACATCATGAGTGCACTTTTATGGCAGCTTGTTATCATTTCCACTTCCCCCACATTGCCTAAAAGCAGTCGTTTAATAATTCTATGCTTGGTACACATCACCCACATTTCGAACAAATTGCCATGTCAAACCTGCACCAATCGATCATTAAACCTGCCTCCCAAAACCTGCACTAAATTTATAGATCATGAATACAAATGTGCAAACATAAGTCGATTCAAACCTGATCGCCACAACACAATACTATTATGTTGTTAGGAAAAGAGAAATGCTAGCCCCACGCGAACCCCGGCGCGAGCGAGCACAAGCGATGGTGGTCGCGTGGTTACTTGAGAGTCACGTTGGTGGCTCGCGGCTCCACAAGGGACGAACTTATACTTGAACAGAAAACAATTATTTTGCACAATTAGTTGATAATATTACAGTTATTACATTATCCACTTCTACCCATACACCAAGAACTGATTAATCAGTTTAAACTCCTATCCAAACTACCCCTTAATGTTTATGTTTAGGATACTTGCAGCACCTTACACTGATAATCTGGGAGCTACATCATCAGCTCCCGATAACGCTAACTGCGAACCATATCATTAAAAAAAAGATCTATATTTTATACTTACACAACGACTCCATCGCCATCGAAATCAGCTGCCTCGAGGTCAGAAGTCGTTTTTCTTTTAAGAACCCATCTAACCAACGATCTTTGCTTTCACATTCAGCTCCAATCCAAGACCCACCTTCAAACTAAGTCCGGTGAATATTTTAGCGGCGATTCAAAATCAAAGCTCCCACAAAATTGGGTATTATTATTATTATTATTCAAACCCCATATCAAATTAAAATATACCTGAATCACTTGATATATGTTATCTGAATCTTCTACTTTTTCTTGAATGACAAATCTAAGAACCCTAAATAACCACTAACCATTAAAACCTAATAACTAAAAAAACGATTAGAAACCGTAAATTAACCCCAAACCACCAACAACATACAATTGCATCAAATATTAAAAACCCTAAATAACTTTAATCCGTTAAAACCTAATAACTCAAAAAAACGATTAGAAACAGTAGATGGAAAACTTAACAGTAAGATTAGGATAAAGAAATTACCTTCAGAACAGATGACGGGGTTCGATTATGTTGAACATGACGTTTTTGGAAGACGATTTGAAGCAGATGAAATTTAGGTAGGGGCAATTCAGGAGATATGATGTTAATGGAAAAGAATGAAGAGGGTTTGATAGGAAGATGGATCGAATGCTATGTTTTGTTTTGTTTTGAATATATATGAATAGAAGAAATCGTAGATGTGTAACAAACAATCACAAAACATATACCTGATTATTGGGTGAAACTTAGATTATAGAAGAAATCTACAGTTAAATCGAAGATCTATTGTTATAAGATGAAAGGAGGAGTTAGGTAGGGTTTGAAGGAGAAGAGGGGAGAAGAGAGTCGATGATGTTTTCCTATGATGTTTTATTTTTTTTTAAACTTAAATACCAAGTGACACATAGGATCACACATGGCAAACTCAAGGGGGAGAATGCCTCCTTGAGTGCCATGTCATCAAAATGGTTTTCTTTTATTATATATATAGATTATGAAATATTTGAGCGAAAACGAACAAGAACGAAATAAATGAAATTTCGAACGAAAATGAACGAGGAGGGATATTAAGGTATGTTTGGCAATGAGCTTTTTAGGAGCTTCAAGCTTCAAACTTTTAACAAAAAAAACTCTTACTCAATAAAAAGTCTTTTTTGGTTGAAGGAGCTTGAAGCTTTTAGATTAGGGGAAAAATCTCTATATTAAAACGCTACTACTACTAGTGTTTAAGAAAATGGTCCTATTAGCTCTTAAAAGTTTTTTTATTTAGTATGAGTTTTTTTTTAAAAGCTATAAACTCCTAAAAGTTCATTACCAAACATACCCTAAGATATAACATAATATATAGCCCTAGAGGTGCACACTTTGGTTTTTTTTTAAGAACCCGAACCGGTTTGGGTGTTGACCGGTTCCTTCCCGAACCGGTTTCGGTTTGGAATCAATTCGGTTTTGTGCTAGTTTAATCGGTTTGAAAGGCTGGTTTTGGAGACCAGTTTCGGTTCGTGAACCAATTTTTGTGCGCACCTTTTTTTTAAATCAAGACAAAAAAATGTTTCTTTACATAAAGTTCAACTTTTATTAATTTTTACAAGAGTAAAGTGCACGGATGGTCCCTGTGGTTTGCACAAATTTCACGTATGCCCTCATATATTTTTAGTGGTCCCCAACGTTGACATTTTATTACATTTTGGTCCCTACCAGCTAACGTTATTAAGTTTTATCAGTTACGTCATGTAAAATGACCAAACTACCCATAGGGACCATCCAAGCAATTTAATCCTTTATATATTTACCACCTCCTCAAACATCACCCCTTCTTCCTCCTCCTCCTCCTCCTCTCACCTGCATAACCTCTCTCCCTTCATAAACCACATAAACCACAATTGTTTAAAACACATGACTACGCAAATTGAGAATAAAACCTGCTGAGAGAAGGCACAAAGCAACGTCGTTTGAGAATTCGGAGGTGACCGCTTTGAATGATGAATCTGGGTATGCCAGCTCAAAGCTCGCCCCCATCGACATTTTCATTATTATTATTATTATTATTATTACTAATGTAACGCCCCAAAACCCGAACTTTAATTTAGTAGTATGTTTTAATGTATTATGGCATGAAATAAAATGTCCAAATTATCTAACATAGTTAGAATAGTGGCCAAATAGAAAGGAAGGAAATATTTAGTTAGAATGGGTATGGACACCAAACTTGGAGGGTTAAACTTGTTAATTGAGGGTTTAAAATGGGTGGAAGAAATGGGGGGCGACATTTTCCCCTGGATTTGGTGGGTGGCAACATGCAAGGAGAACCAAGTTTCCCCAAAGTCAAATTCTATAATTGGAGCACAAATCAATAGGGAAATTGGATGATTTTCATTGCATGTTTAAGGATTTCTATCATTTAGTGATATCTAAACCTAAGGTATGTTGAGTAGGTTCATTTGATGATAGGTTTTGGCTAAAGGTTTGTTGTATGTTGTAATAATAAGGTTTACACATAGCTAATATGTTAAATCATGTAAAACTAGTTGTGATTGATGATTGGAACTTGATATAATGTAGTTGTATGATGGAGATTCATGTGTGATTGAAGTGGGTCTTGACATTTTGGTATAACCCACATTCTTTTGGTCAAGTTGATAACTAGGTTGAAAGAATTAGAGATTTTGCTATGTTTGACATCTATGTATGAATTATAATAGATAATTGGAAGAAACATGATAATTGATGTTATAAGCTATGAAAGTAGGCATGAAATACTTGTACATTGAGCTTAGAATGTTGTATGCACACCAATTGTTTGATGAAATGTCTAGATGAGCATAATATGTGAATTTGTATGCAAGACTTGACAAATATGAAAGTAATGTGTTAATAGATACAATTGATAGTAGGTTAACAAGAGGATTGAATTAGAGAGTATTCATGTGGGAACTTAGTTGATTGTATGATTTGCTAAGAAGAATGCATTAGTAGTGTGTACACCATACTTAAATAATATGATGCACGCTATGTGATTGATTAAATTGTAAGATGAACGATCTTGTATGTTAATGAGATGTGAATGTGATGACGTGGAAGGATAAGAAAGACGGACTCAAGCATGGGATGCTAGTGGGTCAAGATGAGGCAAGTAAACAAGCATGAACTTGGAGGACTTGAGGTAAGTGATTCCTAAACTTAACTTGCATTATGATATCGAATTTATATGTTCATGTAGTATGGGAATCTTAAAGGAAACAAGTAATTAATGGTTGTGCCAAGGTAAGAAATGTGGTACTGGGTCAACCGTAGACTTGACCCATGCTTGGTTACATATAGAGAGGACAAGCGAGACATGATAATTTATATTGGATGATGTTTTTGTTACTTATCATAAGTTAAATTAGTAGGCGAATGGGAAGCCATTAGGCGTGGTGCCTAAAACCTCTTAACGGGTCGAAATGGACTTGCATATATAGTTAAATAAATATGAATGTTAGAAACCGAATGGGACGATAAAATATGTCCTTTGAGGCTTCAAAATGGCTAAGGTTAAGTGAATATAGCTTTAGGGTATCAATATCTTTGATTTTGTGCGAAAATCCCAAAGTTAGTAGCAAAACCGACCAGGGGCGCAAGGTCAGAGCAAGTCAGAGCACCTTGCGCTGGTGCCTTGTCAGCTTGCGCTGACCTTCTGATGTGGTTAAACAGGGGGCGCAAGGTGGCCAGCGCTGCGCTCCCCACTGGAGTGTTGTCCGTTTTTCATGTATTTTGATGTTTAGCTTATACTTGCAATCCTTATTTGCGTCTAACGCATCGGCAAGCATTGTTGGACTTTTTGAATGCTAGGTATGGGTGTAGGAAGTAATAGGAATGTCGGATTTCGCAAATATGATCCTAGTACGGAATGATACATGTGCGTGTAGTTTAATTGATACATTGTTTGATGGTATCAAATACGGTAAGTAGATTGTCATGCTTATGTAGATTGAAAATGTGATGTATATATGTGTACTCATACTCGGGTTTGAGTGAGAGCTTCATGTATGTAAGGGTTGGTAAATATTGCGTAGATTGAGTATAGGATTGGAAACGTCGTATTTGTCTTAGAGAATAGCGAAGAAAGAGTAACATAACGGGTCAAGTACGTTATATGAGGGAATTGCATGTTTGTATGAATTGTGGGATTATTAGGGAAATTATATGCTTGTATGAATTGTGGAGTTATTAACCTTTGTTATGAGAATGATAATGAAGGTACAGGTTTGAATATATAAATGCAAGAGACTTGTGGGTTTGGTTCGGGGTACCACCCCCGAACTTGCAAAAAGGCGTTGGAACGAGATCATGGAGTATCTATGGATGTTATCTCCGCATTTTGAGTAATGTGCATTAAGTCACTAAATGAACTAACGAAACGGTTGTTTGGTGATTGCAGGTTGTCTTGTCTATCTAATAGAGTAAGGAAAGGATGGAGATCGAGCAAGGAGGCGGATTGTACGAGGTCACGGTCACATAACTTATTAAATATGAGACATGTTGAATGTAATGAGGTAAAATAAAAGATGTAACACCAAAAATATCCCTTAGATATGTTTTCCAAGTATTTGAGAATGTTTATAAAGCAAGAAATTTTCTAGACCATATTTCCGCTGCATATTTTATGTAAAACGGTTAGGGTGTTACAATTAATCAGGCCAGATGAGGTGAGATCGGATCAGTGAAGAAGATAAACCCAGAAGAGGTTAGATGTTATTTATTAAGCAGTAATTTGATTTGAATAGAAGATTTGGGGGCGAAAATGGTAACTGGAGCTGAGAAGAATTGTTTGGTGTTTGTTTGTTTCACCGCGTCTCTCTCTCTCTCTCTCTCTTATTCTTTATATATAGAAACAGACTGTTGAATGGGTGGTGGATGTTCGCGGTGGCGGTTATATGGGTGGTGGTATTTGCAGTGTTTTGGTTGTTGTAGATGGGTGTGATGGTGGTTGAGAGAGACAGAGATAAAGATGGTAATTTAGTAATTTCACATTGACTTAACTGAAAAACTTAACCTCCATCCAAGTCAGGGACCATCAATGAAACAAAATACAAACCACAGATCCCATACGTTTAATTTCGAAACACTGAGGAGCAGAGTTTAAATTTGGGCAAACCACATGGACCATCCGTGCACTTTACTCTTTTTACAATCTCTTTAAGGTGTATGGGTATGTGTATATATTTATATTTGTGGAAACTTTTTTGTATAATTTTGTTATATATAATTTTTTTATATAAAATTGCTTTTTTTAATAATATAGACCGGTTTTATTCAAATCCTTTGAGATCAATTTAATAAAAAACGATTTGGGTCGGTTCGTGTAGTCAGGATGGGAATCGATGCGGGACTATTGGGTTGTAAATGGAACCGGAATCAGTTCTTGTTTTACTGGTTAAAAAATTAACGTGCAAGGGTTAAAAATTGAAATGTCATTACTAAAAATTTAAATATAGCTTAAAATTTAAAATTTTAAATTCCCATCGTAACTTTCCCCGGGTTTTTAACTATTAATTAATCATCAAAGATATAAAAGTTTGTTACAACATATCATATTTTATTTTCATAGAAGATCCTCTCGTATCATATCCTATTTTAAAATGGCGATTTCATTATAAATATCAAGAGTTCTAAAGTAGAAACGATGGCTGCAATATCCCGTATAGTATCGAATCCGGTCAGGTTTTTGAGCAACAATAGCACTCCATGAAAGCAATCCAGGTCCAAGAACTAATGGTTTCGATGACGAATCGACGAGGCGACACTTTATACGATCATTATTTTTCTTTAAGCAGGACACGGGTATTTGGTCGCAGGTATTCCATGGACAGAGGAAGAACATAGGATTTTCTTATTAGGGTTGCAAAAGCTCGGAAAAAGGTGATTGGCGTAGGATCAGAAGAAACTATATCATCGTGCGAACACTAACTCAAGTTGCCAGCCATGCGCAAAATAAGCATCATGGTCCGTTTCAACTTGAGTTTGTGTTCGTGTGATAATATAATTTATTGCGAGCCCTCGCGAATTTCCTTTTCCTAGCTTTTGCAACCCTAGTAACATCCTATGTTCATCCTTATCCATGAAAACTGTAAACTAAAACACCCTGGTCCCGTTTAAGGATAAAAATGATACCATAAAGTATTAATAGATATGCAACATTTGGGTTATTTAAAAGTTTGTTATTTAGTTAATTGTTTAGTTAGTCTTGGTTTAATATTCTAATTGATAATTTTGTTGCAACTCTTGGGATTATACAACCTACGTTATTTTGTTTTTTATTAGATCATAAAAGAGTCACATAAAAATTTTATGCAAATTATTTGGTTTTGGTGTTCGACTTGTAGTATGTTGTAGAAGGCGATTGAAGGTTGATTCACTTGTTTACGGTTTAACAAGTGATATCAGAGCAGTGTGAATGGTCCTCTAAAGAAGTCTCGCTCTCGCCCATAAGAGATCATCTGTAGCATTTCAATAAACCTACAGGAAGATTACAAGAAGCTACGGAGAATTTCCATGGTTAACAAACTGAATTGCAACATATGGTCGACTTGTTTAGTGTCCTATTTGCAAATTCAAAACTTGTGAGAAGTTGTTAAAGGCATGGATACGACTGAACCTTCGCAGCATGGAGCAATAGGCAATGGCGAAGGACAATGGGGGCTAGGGGTGCCCCGACCCCCTCCTGTTTTTTTGCTCAGTGGTGGAAGTTTGCGATTTCAGTAGGAAATTTTTATATGAATTGAGTCCGACTCTCACTGATAAGAAAAAAATTGGGTCTAGTGATTTTCGGCCCACACCACTATTTTTTTCAAGCTTCACTACTGGCAATAGGCAAGTGGAAGATTAAAGACAGAAAAACGTGTTTCATATTGAAGACCACTATCGAAAAAAAAAAGTTAGAAAATATCGAAATCTTGCAACACCAAAGGAAGCATGGGGTAGCGGACGTTACCCCTCCCAATAGTATATATTCACCCCGGGTGACGCTTTAGCAACTATGACAGAGGTGACGATAGTTGAGTCTTCAATACAGTAGAAGGAGTCCAACGACACTGCATGGGATAAATGCAATCATAAACAGGGGAAAAAATTCAAGTATGAGTGCCACAATTACGAATATTATGGACATATGGCATAGGATTGTCGATCGTTTGCTTAAGTGAGTCCCAATGTCCCATTGTAGTCTTATCTTGGTTTAGTTATTTAATATAATAACTAATTTTTTTAAGATTTTCTTTCTAATAACTTCTATTATATATTGTAAGTTTTAGAAAATTCCAAATATTCCGTTGTGTCGTATGTTTATTTGTAAGTAATTTTGGTATAAATTTTATTCGAAACCGAGCGGGATCAGATATAATGTATTTTAACTTTTTAAGTTCGCTGTCATGTTCATTAATGCTCATTTTCACAACATAATGTTTATTTTTACTTTTTAAATTCGCTTTCGCATTCATTAATGCTCATTACGAATGTACCAATGCAACGTGTTAATTTTGTCTATGTTTCGATATAAGTGTATATTTGATGTTTTCGTTACACAGGGGGAGTCTTATGTGTGATTAAATCTAAAAGATCGTCTTATACAAAACCTCAATTATGTCATCCCTTCTCTCCCACTTCACATCTCCCTTAGTTAGAGCTAAAGTATGAGTAAAAGGGTATCTTTCTTGTCAAGGTTCAAAGGAGAATCAAGATTCAAAAGAAGGTGTTTTGTGCGTCAATCAGGAGATCATTTAAAGAGAGATTGTCCTGAATGGAAGAAAAGAAGGGAACATGACATGAATGGTCGAAGACAACAAGATGATGATTCATCAGAAGATTGTGATGAATCTGATGTTCTTGTGGTGACCTATGAAGAATTATGTTATGGAAAATGGATTATGGATTCAGGATGTTCATTTGAGATGACACATGTTAAAGAGTATTTCAGGAATTTGGAATATGGAAACCTTGGTGTTGTCAAGGTTGGTGATGGTAGAACTTGTGCGATTCAGGGAATTGGAAGTGTTATATTCATAATGGACAATGGCATGGTTGTGGATGTCCATAATGTGAGGTATGTTCCTGGTCTGAATAAAAGTTTACTGTCATTGGCCTGTTTTGAAAAAAAGAGTTACCATGTTATGTTAAAGGGTGGTAAAACATTATTATGAAAGAATCAATGGAAGTAGTGATGACAGGAACTAGACAGAGGAATGATGTCAATGTTCTTGATGGACATGTGTTGATGCCTCATGAGATAGAGTCAACTGATCACACATATGGACAAAGGCTGATTGAGAACTGTAAACAGGGTGATGTTGATGAGTTACAGGATAGATTTTTGGAGTTTTGTGTGATGGAAAAGAGTCATGGGTCCAAGGTAGATCAATCAGTTATGAGTCATGGTGTGTTGTGTTGGAAATCAGTAGGATGGACTCTAGTTAGAAGTGGTAATCTTCTGGTTAATGAAGAGGTTTTTCCAAAAAGGGTAGTTTTGGAAATGGTTGAAAAAGTTTTTGGATCAAAGGTGTATGGTCATGTTAGTCAGGATGAAAGTGATTCAACAATAGTAGGATATATGTTTTTGGTATATTCTGATGATGTAAAAGAGTCCATGATATGTGAACTAGATAATGTGAAGCCTTGGGTTGATAATAGCAGGATTGTGCTATGGTTAAAAAGTGTTTGGACTGAGGTGGAGTTGTTGCCAAGAAAGTTGTAGTCTTCTCAGATTAAGGTGGAGGCTGGTGAGGGTGCAGGGAGAGATGTTCATATATGCAGGGCTGATTATAATGAAAAGAAGGTCTATGTTGCAAGGGGCAGGTCAAAGTATGCAGCTGATGAGTTTATGGACTGCTATGATGCATCAGAATTAAGAGTTAGATTGACCAAGTTGTGGAAAATAATGAATGGTGAAATGTATTCATTATGGAATAGTGATGCTTGGGTAGGAGTTGTTAATCCATGCATGTTGTTTGGGGGACAAAACTAGTGATAAGGGTAAAATGGTCATTAGTTATGTGAAGGCTGATGATGCAGGTGGAGTGTACAGACACGGGTGCATATTAAGATGTGCATTACAGGTTAATGAAGGTGTTGTGAGTTGGGAAAATAAACTACAACATGGGTCAGGTTGTGCAGAATCAGGGTCATGTGTTATGAGTAAGAAATGGGTCAAAATGGTTCTAGATGAAACTGGACTGAATGTATCTGATTGTGATGATCAAATCAGTAAAAGATGTTTGTTTGGCTCCTGTTTGGATGAATGATAAGCATAATGGATCATGATTGTTGGCTCAAGGTGGAGATTGTTGGAAATATGAGTCAACAATAATAGTCAACAGAAGTCAAATACAAAAGTCAAACGTGCAGGATTAGTTTTATCAAGTCCAGGGGTTGGTTATGCCAATATATCAAAGTGTTTTCTAGTGTAATAATAAGTTTGTTCTGTTTGTGAATAAGGTCCTAAATCTGGAGGACTAATTGTGTCAAGATGAAACCAAGTGTGTAAAAGTCTGTTATGAGTCTGATTAGGTTATATAATCAGGTCTAGGGTTTCAGATTAATTGGGGCAATCATTTGTAATTCGTTTTTCTTTCAATTCCTTCTTTGTAATCGTTCATTACTCAACAAGATTCGTAATCGTTGGTCAATTGTTATCATTTGTTATTGTTTTGGTGTTCGTTTTTACAACAGAGTTTACACCACAAGTTATTGTGTTACCATCCCTCAAATTCCTATTGTCCTTATCAATACCATCATCCCAATAAAGTCAATGTCCAACAATTCAAGCCTTAAGGCAATCCTAAAAATCAAAAGTAAACTTATATGCCTTGAAAATGTACATAGGTCATAGTGGGAAGTAACTGGTGGCTCAATACCAAGATCATATAATTAGCTCCATTTTTTTACAATCACATCAAGGTGAGTTGGGATGTTACAAAGTCCACTCGTAATTCCTATGGCCCTAGTGACAAAAACCAACAATAAAGCATAACTTTTAATAACCAAAGTGAAGCGTTAAGACCCAAACACAAAATCAAATCAAACAGCATAAGGAGCTCATGGTTCACATCAATATGTATCTATATGGGAAGCAATTTGACTATACTTTTCTTGGAACAAACAAAATGTGAGCCATCGTCAAGGAACATATACATTCTAGTTTCATGAAAATATCACTAAACCCTGCAACGGGTAAATAAAACACTTTATTTTATATGAAAGCAGCACCAGTAAATAACCTACATGTTATATTATATAAAGAACTTTACATGGTTTCTATATATCATATTTGAAAGAACAGGCAAGGTACGCTGAAGTACAAATATCATATATAGAACAAAGATGCCAAACAGATCACCAAAATGCACAATGAACCTACTTTTTCCCAAGTGAGCAGTAATGGCATAAATGGAAGTGGCATCAAGACCTGCACAAGCGACCACCAGTTCGGTTGTGCAAGCCAAGCCATACATGAGGAGACTATTAACAGAGAACATGATGGCCTGAGGTTGAGTTTGGTACTGCGACTTGATTTCTGCTAAAGCAAGGAGGGAGATGATTATAAAGCTTAATGCAGAACGAGGCATGGCCACGCCTTCTCCCCCAAATGCTACCCGTCGATAATAGTGAGCCCAAAGGTGGCGGAGAGGAGCAACTAAACCACCACGTAATGATGTTAATGCAGCAGTAAATACATGGCCTATGCATTGGAACATAACCAAATAGGTGTCTGTGAATAATGTACCGAGTTTGATTTTGGCAGGTTGGGGGTCGGAAATTGGAATAACAATTTGTGTGGTGGACTCGATCATTGTTTTGCTTGCTAGAGGTTAAGTTATATATTCTGATTATAGGCTTTTAATTAATGTTTTATACGGGTCGGTATGGATGGGAAATTAATACAAAACATCCAAACAAGTAACCAACCTCCATGTCAACGATCTGACTAGACAATTAAAAAATAGTTAGCTTGACATTGAAATGATGAAATCTCGATTAAGAAAAGCATGGGCGGTTGCACTTTCAAAGGTTGAATGTGAAAGTTTCATCATTTATAAGGGGTTGAATGTGAAAACTTCTTCATGAGCGAATTTTTCATGCTCACGTGAGTAGTAATCTAGGGGGTGTTCATCGGTTCCATTTTGGGGTTATTTAGGTTGGAATTTTAGGGCATGTTTTGCGAAGAGTATTTAGAAACTTTTGTGAGCTTCTAGCTTCAAACTTTAAAAAAAAAAAACTTTTATTCAATAAAAAGTTTTGTTTGGTTGAAGAGGCTTCAGCTTTTAGTTTATGAGAAAAAGTTATATATTGAAACGCGTTTAACAAAAAACTCTTACTAGCTATAATTTTTAATGAGTAAAATGACACAAATACCCATTTTACCATAAACAAAAATAAAAGAACATGCATACAAACTTTTAGTTATACTCATTTTGGTTATTTTATTAAAAGTTTCAGCTACTATGCCAAACACCAAAATATATTTAACAAGCAACAAGTACCAGCCACCAACTTCAAGCTTCCAGCCACTAGCTAGGGGTGTGAATTTCTGACACAACCTGAAAATACGACCCGAATCTAACACAAAATTAGCGGGTTTAGGTTTAATTTAAACCAATTCGAGTCAGTTTTAGGTTGAACCCGCAAACCCGTTTAGCTAAATGGGTCGGGCTTGGGTCAACACGTGTGGATTGACGGTTCACCCTTTTAACCCTTTTATACTATATTTTATTTTTAAGTATGTTTTATGTTATAAATTAAATTGGTTATGTATTTTATGCTATATATATAACTTAAAATATAAATTGATATAAGATTTTATAATTAAAACGTAAATATTTTTTATACACTTGCATTTTTTGTAGTAAATTTTTTAATTCTAATACATTAGTTTGTGAAAAAAATAAAAATATCCGGTTGAACAGGTCGGGTTCGGGTCAACCCGCAAAATTTCGGGTCAGTTCGGGTTCATATGTATAACAAAATTTTCGAGTTCGCATCAAGTTGGACCCACGAACAACATCCCTAAATTTTATTAGGGTGAAACCAAAAACAGAATCGAACTGAACTGAATAATGTTCAAACAAAATAACATAAAACCAAACCGATTGGTCTCCACTTAAGCCTTCCGCCGACGACTTTTGAACCTAATTCTAACAGTGATGGCTTGTGAGAGGGTGTTTGGGATTGCTTATTTAATTCCAAAATTGCTTTTGGTCACAAGTGTTTATTGACTTAACTTTTTGAAAATGGGTTTCTAAAAAAGTGTTTGGATTAGCTTTTATGATGGGAAAAACCAGTAAGTCAATAAGTTGTTTTTTTTAAGTGTTTCGCTTAACTTATTGTGAAGGTTGGTTGTATGGATGGTAGATTTGTAATTTTTATTCCAAAAGTTAAAACAGAAAGTGCTTCTGGTTTATATAAACAGTTTATTGACTTATTGGCTTTTTGAATCCATTAGACCGATTGGCAATTGGGCTAAGATAAAACTAAAGAGTGGGCAGTTGTATTAGGTGAAAAAAGGGGGGGGGGGGGGGCTCTGATCTGAATATGACATTTTAAGTGGCCTATTATTATTGGGTAACAATCTTTGATTATCAAATATTTTGGTGTGGGTGCGTATTGGCGGATATGTATGCCGGGCGGGGGGGGTTAGGGAAGCATCATGTGTGCGTTTTGGCGTGAGTTTAGTGTTTTGGGCATATGGGTTATGGGTAAATTTGTGTTTAGGTGTTTCCCTCCCCGGCTGCGTATTTCTTTTGTGTTTTTTCGTTTCGTGGTGTGTGTCTTACTTTTCTTCTTCTAGGGGTAATGTATGACGATGTGGGTAGTTGAAATGTGTATGTTTTCTGGATGAGGCGCAAAGGCGCTGCATTAGTTTTGTTTTGCTGGTTATTGAGCTAGAACAGGAGAGGATATGTGGCTGTCAATGCGATACCTATTCACTTCATGCTAGGCTGAAATAGCATAATAATAGAAGCCCTGTACAGCCCTGTAAGAAGTCCTGCAAGACCTTTTCACAGCTGCAGATTGGATGCAGACTTGCTCTCGGCTATGCAGCCCAGTGGATGGGTCAGATTATGCTGGATCAAAAAACATAGAGTGCAAGATTGAAGGTCAAAATTGTTTCAAGTCCGCTTATGTTGATCAAAGTGCTTTCGTTATTGGCGACCCGTAGACTTTGGTTGAGAGTTAGTATCATTGTATTAGATGTGGCGAGGGATATGTTAGTGTATTGTTTTTTTTTTCGTTTCTTCCGGTTTCTCTAACTTCTGGTTAGGAAATCTTGTACTCGCTTATGTTTGGTTTTGTTGTTCGTGTGAAATAAAAGTATCCCCTTCTCTGTTAAAAAAAAACAAAAAAAAAAACGACTTTATTGCTTGCATTTAGCCATCATTGTATAAATTATATGGGATCTGACATGAATGTCGGTTAATGCATAATCAATTTTAAGTAGAAAATCATGACAAACATTAATATACTTATACATCTTGTTTTAATTGGTATACATAATACGATTAGGCAATCGAATATACCATACTCTCTTTTTCATCTTATTAAATTTGTCAAGCACGACCTTCGAGTGCATTATATGGTTCTTCCTGCTTCTTTATTATAACTAGGTTTTTTATAATCGCGCGTTGCACGATTTGCAAATTTGTTTGTTACAAATCAAGTTCGAAGCTACCCGGCAAAACATCTTGAATAAAAATAACAAACTTATTCGCTTGCTTTATTACTATAACTAGTATTTTACCGGTGTCGCGCGTTGCGGCGACAACCCAGTGGAAGCAACACATTTTTGTATGGCTGACATTCGAACATAAACGGAATTTTTGCACAGATCGCTTATGTTATTGCAGCATAGTAAAGTTACAGGTATCAACAATCAAAAGAAATTTAATTCACGTCAGTAGCAAGCCAAACAGAAAACCCAGGATACTAACAAAGTTGGTTACAATATTGTCTTAAGAAGTATAACAATAAAAACCATACAAACTCCAATATAGCTTGCATAATAATAATAGGTGTATTCATGATCGCGCTTTGCGCGAAAGCAAAGCGTTTCAGTATCGGTTTTCATTTGTTCAAACCTTGAGCTATATTAACCTAGAAACAGGAAATAACAAACACTTATAGGAGTCACTTTATTACTTTTTTCAATATGTCGAAAGTTGGGACCAATATTGGTGATTTTCGTAGTTGGGACTGTTATTGGCCAATAGTCAATAGTTGGGATTATTTATTTCCATTTTTCCTTTTTTTAATGTGAAGGAAGCAAACTATTTTTATTTGATGTATACAACTATAAAAGGCCTAACACTCTTACCCTCTAGTAAAAAAAAAAAAAAAAACATGATTCTGTTCCAATGCTTCAGCCAGATCCTTACTGTAGCATCAATAGCAATACAAGCTGGGCTAATCGTGCCTCTCCGGCACCTGTGGGGTCAGTACTACCGACAAGTAGTATATGGGGGAGGAGGTGTTGTCATGCCACATTCTGCTCTAGCCTTTATTGTCATTGCTCTACTTGCTTTAGCAGAAATCAAGTCGCAGTTCCAAAGTCCACCCTCAGTCCATCATGTTCTCTGTTAATTGTCTCATCATGTATGGACTGGCTTCTGCAGCTGAACTTGTTGTTTCTGCTGCAGGTCTTGATCCCACTTCTGTTTATGCCATTATCGCTCACTTGGGACAGATAGTTTCCTTGTGCATTTTGGTCGCGTCTTTTGGCATCCTTATTCTATTTATGATGTTTTCTATATCTTTTATGAGTTGATCTATGCTGCATACTGTTGTTTCTACAATAAGATTATACAAATCATGTAAAGTTATTGATAAGTGGAGTTTGCATGTAGTGTAGGTAGTATAGTAGTAATGCTTGCAAATTGTTAACTATATCTGTAATTCCTATAAGCAAAAGTGTTTTATTTTCCCACTTTGGGTTAGTGATGAAAGTGGCTTTAGATATTGTTTGTTGTTC
>JAUTDX010003500.1:0-47774 GCA_030844895.1 Ambrosia x helenae
ACTTTCTAACTTGTACAGATCCTTGGGCACCTCTGGAATACCGCCTTCAAGTGTAAGCTCTCTAATATGTTGTAAACCACAAATGCTTGCCAAAAAGGGCTCAAGGTTTGTGCAAGCACATTCTAAAACATCCAATTCCTTTTCCAGTTCCTTAACTGGACTACAATAGGAGATATGTAAATGTCTTAAGCATTTCATGTTACCGATGCTGTTCGAATATGTCTTAATTGTATACAATCCGTTAGGCGTAACTCCTCTAAACACACTCTAATCTGCAAAGATCCATGGGTAACTGCTCCAGAAGCCAACAAGAGTCAAGAACAAGATTCTTCAGATGCTTCAACATACAAATGCTATTTGGAAGATGCTTAATCTCTTTCAACCTCAATGTTAGCTTTTCTAGACTTTCCAACTGCCACAGATCTTTGGCACCACCTCCGAAATATTGCCTTCAAGTGTAAGCTCTTTTAAATGTTGTAACCCACAAATGCTTGCTGAAAAAGACTCAAGATTTGTGCAAGTACATGTGCCAAAAGAAATAAGTTTCTCTACATTTCCACTCCATGAGGATACAGTTCAACATATTTACATTGCAACTGAAACTTTGGCAAATTACTGTTAGGATGCAGCGGGCATATATCTACAGAATTTGCAGATAATTCTAATGTTACCACATAATCTGCAGGACCAGCAACTTTATACCGGTTGTCAATTACGAAGTATGTAAACCTCAAGCTACCGGTTAAGTTTAAGTAGACAAGCCTTTTTAGACATCCCCATTGAGCACGAATTTCTTGAAGATAGTAACATCCTTGAAGATTTAACTCCCTGAGATGTGGAGTCATCCTGAGTTAAGGCTACTCACCTTAGAACCACTAAGATCAACGAATTTTAGGTTCAGACATTCAACGGGCAAATGGAGTTCTACAAATTCATTACATCCTGCAAGACATAAGTTCTCGAGATGTGGAGCCATCTCAAGGTTAAGGTTGCTCACCTTAGAACCACTTAGGTTGAGCAATTTTAAGGTTCGGGCATTCAATGGGCAAGTGGAGTTCTACAAATTCAATACATCCTTGAAGATCTAACTCTACAAGATGTGGAATCAGCCGAAGATTAAGTTTACTCACCTTAGAACAACTAAGATTGAGGGATTTGAGGTTCATACATTCAACGAGCAAGTGAAGTTCTACAAATTCATTACATCCTTCAACACGTAACTCCTCGAGATTAGGAGTAATCCCAAGGTTAAGCTTACTCACCTTAGAACGACTAAGATCGAGAAATTTGAGGTTTGGACATTCAATGGGCAAGTGGAGTTCTACAAATTCACTACATTTAGAAAGATCTAACTTCTCGAGTTGTGGAGTAATCCCAAGTATAATCTTACTCACCTTAGAACCACTAAGATCAAGGAATTTGAGGTTCAGACATTCAACAGGCAAATGGAGTTCGAAAAATTCAACACATTTAGAAAGATCTAAATTCTCGAGATGTGGAGCAATTCCAAGGTTAAGCTTACTCACCTTAGAACAACTAAGATTAAGGATTTGAGGTTCAAACATTCAACGGGCAAGTGGAGTTCTACAAATTCACTACAATTTGAAAGATCTAACTTCTCCAGATGTGGAGTAATCCCAAGGTTAAGCTTACTCATCTTAGAACCACTAAGATCAAGGTATTTGAGGTTCAAACATTTACCGAGAAAATCGAGTTCTACAAATTCACTACACTCAGAAAGATCTAACTTCTCAAGATGTGGAGTAATCCCAAGTTTAAGCTTACTCACCCTAGAACCACTAAGATCAAGGGACTTTAGGTTCGGACATTCAACAGGCAGGTGGAGTTCTACAAATACATTACATCTAGAAAGATCTAACGTCTCAAGATGTGGAATCGTCTCAAGGTTAAGGTTACGCACCTTTGATCCACTAAGATTGAGGGATTTGAGGTACGACCACTCAATAGGCAAGTGAAATTCCACAAACTTACAACACTAAAAAATGTGTAACTCCTCGAGATGTGGAGTCATTCCAAGGTTAAGGTTACTCACAACCTCAGAACTACCAAGATAAAGGGATTTGAGGTTCGGACATTCAACAGGCAAGTGGAATTCTACAGTTTTTTTAGATCCTCATAGACCTAGGATCTCGAGATTTGGAGTCAACCCAAGGTTAAGGTTTCTTACCCTAGAGCCATAAAGGTTGAGGACTTTGAGCCTTGGGCATGGAACCGGCATGTGAAGTCTGAAAAAGTCATAACAACCTTGAAGATTTAATTTCTCGAGATGTGGAGTCATCCTAAGGTCTAATGTTCTCAAATTTGAACATGTGAGGTCAAGAAATCTGATCTTATTAAGAACCTATAAGAAAAGAAAAAAAAACAAATATTAGTGTAGTGACAAATTATAACATTGTAACGCATTATGCAAAACATCCGATCAACAATTATTTTACCTTTCCTTCGCTCCCTTCCCAAAGTTTAGAGATATTGCTTCCAACCATTTCAAGGTTAACAAGCTTATTTGCTTGAAATGATGTAGGCAAAGATGAAAAAGGGTATCCACGCCAATTTAGTGATTGTAAAGCATCCGGCATATATTGGCCAACTCCATCATAATTAGATGTTTTATAACTAGGATTCACAAAAAGAAATCTAAGTTCCTTCATCTTTCTAAGGCCTTTCATAATAATTTCTGGATGGAGATTTGTATTATTGAGTTTTATGCTTCTTGTTCAGTACCCTATAAATGAAAAAAAAAAAAGCTAAAATGAAATTTTTGTCAACTAGATAAAAATGCTCTAGTTTTCCACATTTCATATAAACTTGAACCTTACCAATTCATTAACCAATATATCTTCAATTTCATCTTTAATCCATAATCGACTGTGCTTGCTAGGCTCATGAGGGTGCAAACAACGAACTATTCCAGCCCATTTCTTCTATATGGTCATGGAAGCGCAAACCATCAGTAGTAGAAATAGTTATCAATGATTTCTGCTCAAGTACTCTTAAACCAATTTGAGCATTAAAGCCACAGCTTTCAAGTATTCTGATTGTTGCGTCTTTCATTTCACCTTTCAGTATGCATACAACATCTAAGAGAATTTCTTTCTGATCATTCTCTAGACCATTATAGCTGAGTTCCAATTTCTCCAACGTTTCCTTCAATGGAATTGTTTTTAGTCTCTCTAAGGCATCTTCCCATTCAATCTTACTTCTACCACAAAGATGTGAACCCAAAACTTTGATAGTTAAGGGAAGACCAGCTACATAATGTACAACTTTTCCAGAAAGCTCTTCATGCCCTTGAACCGGAATCTCTCTCCCAAATGCATATCTACTGAAGAGACAAATCGCTTCGTCATTTGATAACAGATTGACATCATGAATAAAGTTCACTCGTTGTGCTATCAACACTTGCTCATCTCTTGTTGTGATGATGATTTTACTTCCTGGCTTAAACCAAGTAACCTCACTTGCTAACGCCTCAAGCTGTTGTACATCATCCACATCATCTAGAACAACAAGAGCTTTTCGACCACACATCATCTTTTGCATCATATGTTTCCCATCGGAAACACTTGGTACATCAATGCTTTGATCATTTAACAAATCTTTAAGGATCTGTTTTTGCAATTCCTTCAAACCAGAGCCTTTCGAAACTTCTTTGACGTTCTCAACGAAGCTTTTACCTTCAAACCAAACGGATATACGGTCAAAAACAGCTCTCGCCAAAGTGGTCTTCCCACCACCTCCTATCCCCTTGATCCCTATCATGCGAGTATTATCTGAACCAATTTCTAAAGATGAAACTACACTCATTACCCGAGACTCCATGCCTACTAACTTCCTATCAACGCTCGAACCAATGGAATGTATCTTTAGTGAAACGTCTTCAACTATTTTTTGGATACATTTAGCTTCATGTCTACATGTTACAGGAGATTCAATTTGATTATTCAAAATCCCACATGAAACACAGGATGACATGGATGTCCCTGTTATAAACAAATTAGAAAAAAAAAAAAGTAAAGAAATACCCATTAAAAGTGTTCTTCAACTCCATTCCAGCCAGGCCGGCTGCTTTTTTTGTTGGGTTAACCGGTTGGTTTACGGGTCACAGGTCGGCACATTATCGGGTCACGGGTTAGTTTATGGGCTATGGAAAGGGTCAATAATAGGCTGCACGTTTTAAGGGATCATACCCATGTTTCAGAAGAAGTTGCGAGTACTTGAGAACTGGTCAAGGTTGACCTGGTTTGTTGCTGTGATCGTGTGAGCTTTGGAACGTTGGAGTAGCTCTAATATTCAGCAACTAGTGGATTTATTTTAGCATGTGTTTGTTTGTTTTCTTATTATAAATAGGCTAGGTTTGCTTCTTGTAATTTATCTCCTTGTCAATAAACAAAAGAGCACAGTTAGTGTTTTGTGTGTGTGAGATCTTGAGGGCCTGAAACCAACATTTAGTGTCAGAGCCTAGGGCTAGTGTAAAAGAGGTCGGGAGTCCGGGAGAGGTCGAGGTGACGGTCGAGTACAACGGGACAAGAGCCGTGTGAAGTGCTTCAAGTGCAACGAGTTCGGTCATTTCATATCGGAGTGTCCAAAATGGGGAAAAATGGAAGAGCTCAACTTGAACCGATGTGAAGATGATGAACCGACATTGTTGTGAAGAAAGCGGTACGAACAAACACCGATTAAGGGGGTGAATGTTGGCTTTACTCGGGTTTGTTCGTAGGTCGCGATTCACGGGTCTTGAGTTATTAGTTTGTTTGCATGAATAAGCTTGAACTTCATATGTCACGTATGAGTTGCATGGTGGATATGAAGACTTAACAGCATTTTCTAGTTTATATTTTAGTTTTATTTAATTGTTTAGTATTTGGAATTAGTATTTTGGTTTGACCAAGTATGGTGAAAGTGACCGTTGAGGAGATGCATGTTGGCAGAGAAGTAGTCACATGTTTACCAAATCTTTAGGAGCATTTATTGGGATGTAGTTGCTTTTCAGTTGCTTTCTTGTAAGCCTATATAAGGCCATATGAATCACTAATAAAAGTGTACCTTTTCCATTTAATAAACAACTCTTCTCATTTCCTTTTCTTTCTGCAAGTTATATTTCATTCGTGAGTCTTAAGTGTGAGTCTATAATCTTGGCCTGAACCAACATTTGCGCTGTGTTCCCGAGTTTACTAAACGGGAGAAAAGAAAAGAAAGGAAAGGAAAGATGTGTTCCCGAGTTTCATTAAAGGAAGGAAAAGAAAGGAAAACAAAATATGGTGTGTTCCCGAGTTTCATTAAAGGAAGGAAAAGAAAGAAAATGGAAGGAAATTGAAGGAAAACTAGTTAAAATTCTTTAGTTTAGTTTTCCTTCCGATTTGGAAGGAAACGGAAGGAAAGAAAATTTATCCTTTCTTTTCCTTTCCCTTCCCTTCCTTCAATTCTTTTCCTTTCTTTTCCCTCTTTAAGTTAACTCGGGAACACAACGTTGGTATCAGAGTGGAGATTGATTAAAAGGGGCTGCACATTCTGATCACAGGAAGGGGTGTTCGAAGTTTTCAAGGCTGCAGCGATAGGAGGTGACCGGTGTGCAGTGATCAGAAATGCATTAGATCAGCAGTGATCGGAAAACTTAGGTGATCGCAGGTCAGTTGTTTTGAGATTTTACGTTCTAGGGGGTCAATAGGGTAGCGGAGACGAGTTATGATTTAGGCCAAATCAGCGGGCTTGTTAACCCAGTTTTGTTGATCGAAGAACGAAGAAGGGATCGTGTCTGTTATTTGTCGGATACTCTTTCTTGCCTAGAAGAAGAATCGGAGGCGTCGATTCTTATGGCAGAAAAACCAACGGGTGTAGCGCGGTAGAAACGAAACAGCGGGGTGGCTGAGATATTCGTTTAGCGACTCGAAGACGGTGCAGCAGGTGGCTGGTGTCTAGTTGGTGGTTGATATACGGGGTGTTTATCAAGGAAGAGTTTGACATAATAAAGTTATGATCGACGACAACTTTGTTTTTCCGGATGCTTCTGTTTGTGAGTTATTTGTTCATGGGAACACCATTTAGGTGTGGATAATGTTGAGCTCTTAATACAAAGCAGGTTCGATCAATTCCATGAAAAAATGGATGGTGATGGAATTCTAAAAGTGGGTGTGTTTCCATTCAACATATTTCTTTGGCTTGTTCGAATGATAAAGGGAGTTTAACCAGGTTGCGGGAAAAAAAAACGGGCAGAAAAAATCAAGCGGGTGGCTTTTATTTAGTTCGTTTAGCGGGTTCTGTGTGGTGACAAACAACAGTCGGTGGAGACGACTTTGGAAGTGGCCGAGGTGAGGCCGGTGTGTCCAGGATAAGTCGAGTTGAGGGAAGACATTGGACGTGACCAAGGTGAAGGTCGGGTGTCCAGGATGGGTCTAGATGGTTCAAGGCGGATGTGATTCGGTGTTGTAGTTTGTGAATGGCGTAAACAACCGATTAAGGGGGTGATTGTTGGGTTAACCGGTTGGTTTACGGGTCACAGGTCGGCACATTATCGGGTCACGGGTTAGTTTATGGGCTATGGAAAGGGTCAATAATAGGCTGCACGTTTTAAGGGATCATACCCATGTTTCAGAAGAAGTTGCGAGTACTTGAGAACTGGTCAAGGTTGACCTGGTTTGTTGCTGTGATCGTGTGAGCTTTGGAACGTTGGAGTAGCTCTAATATTCAGCAACTAGTGGCTTTATTTTAGCATGTGTTTGTTTGTTTTCTTATTATAAATAGGCTAGGTTTGCTTCTTGTAATTTATCTCCTTGTCAATAAACAAAAGAGCACAGTTAGTGTTTTGTGTGTGTGAGATCTTGAGGGCCTGAAACCAACATTTTTTAGTGCATTTCTCCATCTTCCAACATCCTCTTCCTTGTCCTGGTTGGTGAAGTACAAATACAAGTTCAGATCTATCTCTTCCAACTTCCTCTTCCTTGTGAACCGTTCAAAGGCTTCCCCAAATACTCCAATTTGGTTGCGGACTTCAGTTGGTTCCACATCATAGAAGATGGGGTAAGCGGTATGCTCGGCCATCTTCTGCCACTCCATAATCTTTACTAGCTCCTCTAAGCACCAAGATGAAGATGCATAGTTCTTGGAGAATACAATGATGTAAAAATCTAGAGTCTTCGATGGATCTGGTGAGATGATCACTAATCCTTTCCCCATTGACGATCCTTTCATCATCTTTGTACGTGGTAATGCCTCTATTGACAAGAGCATGATAGAGATGATCAACAAAGTTCTTGCGGGTTCACCACGAAAACTTAAGAAAACATCATAATTGAAGCTCTTCTGAATGGATGAAACTGGTTTCGATGACATTGAATGCATGCTTGAAGGGTCAAATAAAACGAAATCTTGATAGGGGAAGATTGTTATGTTTTGAAGACAGTTGTTGGGAAAACTTTTATGTGAGTTGGGGACAGAAGTTTCTTATTTGACTTTAAAAGAAAGATAACGTAAACCATACCCTTCTTGAAAATTACTAATTACGCGCTTTCACCATTCTAGTTGACTTTATGGCTGTTAACGTGTTGATCCAGTATAACTATAATTAATTACTTAATTTATTGTAATTATAAAACTGTTTTTTAGTGCGCTTAAAGAAATACAACATTGCAAAAACCAAAAGACATATAAATACAGATCACAATAGCGTTGAACATCATCTATGTTGTTGTATGTATTTAATTGTTAAAAGAACAGCTGAGTGAGAGAGCAGATGGTAGGATTGGCCAGAGAACAACTGGAAATCAGGAACGAGGGTAGAGACTCAAAGTATTCATGTTCTAATATAGTTTTCACCAGTTAGACTATCCGTTATGGGCCGCTAGCGAGCAGGCGCGACCACCACACTTGACTCCCAAGTAAGCTGGTCACTTGACCCGTTGTGGCTAGGGGTGAGCAACGGTGCGATCAAAGGTCACCTTCTCCCGTTAACGCACGCGACAACCATCGCCTGTGCTCGCGCCGAGGCTGTTCGCGTGGAGCTGTTGTGGCCGGGGTGAGCACCGGGAAGAAACCTCCATCGCGCCGGGGCAAGCTCGCGGCCCACAATGGACAGTCTTATTTGTCTTTAACCCTCTAAAAGATTATTTCATGAACTGTTTGGCAAACGTATGGTTTGTTTATAACCCTAATCATATGCCCAACGAAATAATTATTTTTCTTGATGTAGGGATGACAACTGAAACAAACTTAATGAACAAACACGAAATACTTTCGACGACGAAACCGAGTGTGGGATTAGTTTTGAAATATTTTCGGGTATGGGATTAGAAACTACCCGTCAGGCCGTCAGATTGCCAGGAAATATATATACGCTTACTCAAACCATATACCCCATACAAACACCCATTTTTTATTTGTTTTTCCATCAATCCTAGTCTAGTAACCATTCATTCTAATAGTTTTACTAATGGGAATGCCTGAGCGTTACGGCAGGATGAAAAAAATCCTATGAATTGGTTAAACTATCAAATATGAATAGTCTATATTTCAAGTAAATCTATATAGTCCATTTTTTTATTAAAAATACAATTTTCTTGACCGATGATTATTTCTTGACGTGTTCATCTTAGGTTATTACGGCCTAAGCTGTTATTAAACAAATACAAAACATATAGACATATGTCGTATGAATTGGCTAGTGATAAAAAAACTAAGGTAAAATGAGCTAAGTAATCTAGTAAAAGTATACATTCAGATTGAGATAACTCGTTTGACCATTTTACATTTAATTAATTAGTTATAGAGGTATTGGATATAAATAATTCAAAGTTTGGCGCATTGGCCAATAATAATCCGAACTTTAACGTTGGATCAGGATAATCTAAACCGGACGTGCGGGTGTAAAAAATGAACTACCATGTTAAAGTTCAGATTATTTTTGACATGTGGCGGTTCATTTTTTACACCCACATGTCTAGTTGAGATTATGTTGGTCCAATGTTGAAATTCGAATTATTATTGATCAATGTGTCAAATTTTGATATACACGATTTTATTAATATATTAAGTAATATTATATGTTAAATCCCTAAAGCATTATTCACATAGTTAACTGAATATAAGTTTTTTCAATAAGGCCAATGAGTAGCATGCCCGATGTGCAAATAAGAATCAAGCCTGTGAGTCTATGGAAACGGTACACCCCCTATCACGAGCGTCATAAGTACCATTGATGTGCCACGTGACCAGCATTGAGTCCACGTGTGTTTCGACATGGCGGGCTCCCATCTTCTCTGTGATGCGGAGTCCCGCGAAGAGTGCTTCGTACTTAGCCTCATTGTTAGTGCTTTTTGAAGTTAAGGCAGTATTTTAGTGGCGAAATCAGTGAGTACGTGTCCTTTTATTGTGGGTCTGGATTTGTAAGTAATTGTATGTTCTCCCAGCTCGATCGCTCATTTGGCGAGGCAACCCGATAATTCCGCCTAGCAAAGGACATCATTGATTCGGTAATCTGTGAGGACGTTAGGGGTGCAAACGAGCCGAGCCGAGCCCGAGCTCGACCAGGCTCGAGCTCGAGCTCGATTAACTTATAAGAGCTCGAGCTCGAGCTCGGCTCGGTTCGAGCTTTGTTTTTAAAGCTCGAGCTCGGCTCGTTAGTAGTTTCTCAAGCTCGAGCTCGGCTCGGGCTCGGCTCGTTTAGTGTTTATTAGTTGATATATTAAATTAAATAATATATATAATAGGCTCGTTTAGGCTCGATAAGTCAAAAGCTCGGCTCGGCTCGTTTATTAAACAACTTAAGATGTGGGTAAATAATATAAAATATTAATAAACCTAATATTATATGAGGCTCGATAAGGCTCGACGAGCCTGGCGAGCTTCATATGCCAGGCTCGAGCTCGAGCTCGATAAGTAAACGAGCTTCGTTTTAGGCTCAAGCTCGGCTCGAGCTCGATAAGGCTCGGCTCGTTTCGAGCTTTTTACCGAGCCGATCTCGAGTAGCTCGCGAGCTGCTCGGCTCATTTGCACCCCTAGAGGACGTTGATGGGTGTCCTTGGAAATACCTTTGTAATCTTCTTGATGCATGGACTAGCGCAAGACTAGCTTTTGCGTGATGAAATACCTTGTCGCATCCAGGAAAGTGCGGCTGATGAAGTATATTGTTGTTTAAACTCGTTTGCGATCCACTAGGAGGACCATGCCCGCGACCCTGTCTGTGATGGAAAGGTACAGTGTTAACAGATCCTTTGGTAGCGGCGCAGTCAGAGTGGGGAGGTTCATCAAACATTGTTTAATGTCTTGGAAAGCATTCTCCGCTTTGGGTGTCCATCAGAAGTTACTCTTCTTTAAGAAACTTTTCATGGTGTCTACGAACGGGAACAACCTTGAAGCATAGTGGGAGAGTAAGCGGTTGAGGGAGACTAGTCGACCCATCAGCGTTTGGACCTCCTTGACGGATGCAAGAGAAGGCGTTCGGTTGATCGCTTGAACTATAGCTGGGTTGGCGTGGAAACCATCTTTCATGATGAAAACCCCTAAGAATTTTCCCTTGATCAAACATTTTTTGAATGTCGCGTAACATGTGATCTTCTTCCCTGATCTTGATGACAAGATCATCGACGTACACTTCCAAACTTTTGCCAATTTCATTATGAAGGTCGTGTCCATCAAGTGTTGATCATATGTGGCCCCCGCATATTTTAGGCCGAAAGGCATCTTTGTGTCACAAAAGGTGCCCTGTCTTTGCAGAAAGCAGTCTTGTCTTCATCTTCCTTTTGATGTGATGCCAAAAGGATAACATTTGTATAGTTTAATTTGGTTTTTTTTATGTTTATTTGTGTGTAGTTTCACCCCGAGTTAGATACATTAGTGAGAATCATGGAAGGAACGTTAAAGATGCTAAAAAGATCATTACAAGCCTTAAACAAAAATACACGAGCCGGAACACGGACCTGCAAGCGAAACGGTTGAAACCCGAAGCGAAAATAGAATTTCCTTGCACAAACCCTGGCCGCGGACCCCGGAGGATTTAATAATCACTCCGCGGTACACAGCGCTTCCAAGAAACAAAAATTATTATTTTAATCCCCGCGGAGCGCGAAGTTTCTTATATGCCTCCGCGGTCCGCGGGCAAGACCAGATCTGGCCAGAACAGTTTCTTCTCCTTTCCAGCCTGGGATCACAAAGTTTGGCATCTTCCTCAACATTAAAACCTGCAACTCGCCAAGAAGCTCCGGGTCTTCACCTTTCAACACCATCTTTCACCTATTTTGACATCTCCTAACCATTTCCCATCAAAGACACATACCATGACTCCACCATGTTGAAGGTGTATGATCCAGGAGGTGAAACCAAAGCTGTGATGACAAGCGGTCGAGGCTGAAGCTTTTTTGACTTTCCCTAGGGGAATTGTCTGTATTAGTTTCGTATTCTGGACTCATTTTGATTATGTATGAACTAGTATTTTAACTACTTGTGTTTGGTTTGGATTTACTATTGTTTATGGTTTGAATATGTGGTGTGTTGATGTATGGTTTTTCGGTCTAGCATTGTAGTATACATGTGATATATAGTTAGGACTCATGCTTGTAACATGTTAATTAGGTTATTCGGTTAATGCCTACAATCGTCCTTATTTATCATGACAGGATAATTAGGTTGTTTGGTTGGTATAGAAAATCATCCCTAGTTAATAGGTTGTTCGGTTACTATTGAAAATCGTCCTTAGTTAATGCTCCAAATCAAATAACTCAAGGCCATGTCTATGGGGTGTTTTTGTAGTTAATTCGAATAGGTTGCATAGCTATACGAGTAGGATCCCGGGCAGAAGTTACACTTATCTTAGTTATTGTTAAATTATTTTTACCACCATTTTTATAAAAAAAACAAAAAGATAAACTAGCAAGCTTCATAATTATATTTTATATTTTTATTTTGTAACTAGTTTAGGCGAACAAACACTTAGTGTAAAGCTAACCCCCACATGCTCCTCGTGGATTCGATATTGCCTACTTACCCGGGCTACCTAGGTTATTTAGGTTTTGCATGACCCGTGATAGTTGGTCATCATATGGAACCGTTGTCGGGGAGCTAGTGCGCTTGGTATTACATTGATTGTTTGTTTGTATTTTTATTAAAAAGATAAAATAAAAAAAAAAGAAAATTAAAAAAATAAAAAAATACATATATCAAAGTGTTATTTAATTTTATTAGATTTCACTTTGGGTGTTCTAGTTGTGTAGGTTTTTACTTTGCATGTTTAGAACGCCATGGATTGGGTTGATGATGAAAATGAGCCATGCTATTATTGTTAAAGCTTTGCTCACTGGACTGAAGAATGTCCCAGGCTTCCACTGGTAGATCCTCATTGTTTTTGTTGCGGGAGAATTCATAGAGATGAAGATTGCCCAGTATTTTGGAATGA
Source organism: Ambrosia x helenae (assembly GCA_030844895.1). Lineage (NCBI taxonomy): Eukaryota > Viridiplantae > Streptophyta > Magnoliopsida > Asterales > Asteraceae > Ambrosia > Ambrosia x helenae. Next base: position 12,401 of record JAUTDX010003500.1, read on the forward strand.
TCTAGAATATTGGGATGAAATGTTGAATTCTGGGTACAAAGCAAGGCCATGTCATGAACCACAAGTCAACTTTAATTACAATTCATATTGGGACTATGAATATGATGAACCATAAAGGGAGTCATTTTCAAGTTACCCAGAAGAATATGATGGGCACTATGATGAATATCCTTAGGACACAAATGAAGAGCCTCAAGGCTCGACAGCTGCTGAAATCATGGCCATGCTGGTGAAAATGAACGAAGAACTAGAGTTAAACAGGCGAGCATATGAAGTTATGGCTGAGCAGGTGCGTCTTCTAACTAAAGAAATTGCCCAACAAAAACGTGAAAGAAATGAGTTGACTAATGAGGTTGTGATTAATGAAACTGAAAATGTTAAAAGTTTTCCTGTACATGAAAATAATTGTTTAAATCTAAATGAAAACATAACATTTTCCAAAGAACCAGAAAATTAGCCGATCTCTATGTGTCCCATTCCTCCTATGGTATCCAAAATTAAAATTAATGAAACCAAGGAGGAACAAATAAAAACAAAGGATCGAAAGGTGGAAGCTAAAGATATTTGGCGATTCGTTGCTAAAAAATTCATTAATAATCCAAAGCGCCCAGTCCCACATGCCAAGCTTTAAACAACTATTTATTTGGCATGTAAACTACCGAGCATACATTGGAAACTGTAGAGGATCGGATTTATAGAAATCAACACGTTTATCACACAAGTAGAGTAATCTAGGTGCGGAAACCCTAGATCACATGCAAATGCAATATGATAATATTCAGACCAGAACACGATAATATCCATTTTCATAATCATTTTCATTAACAATCAATTGATGTTAACTTTATAAAGCCTTAGATTACAATGAAAAACCTAGTTTAGACCTTTCTAAAAACTCTGAAAACACACACTAACACACATACAAAATGACCAACTATCAACTTTCTAAACAAGTCAATCTATTTATAGACTCTCTCATTTGACCTCTGCAGAGGTCGAATGGACCTATTCGACCCTTACCAAGCTCGAACCAAACTATCATAACATTAAAAACCTTCATTCGACCTTCATTAACTTCATTCGACCCCTCGATGGGTCGAATGGACTTCCAAAACTACCAATCATTAATATTATTCGCCAATCTTGATTAATCCAAAGCGATAGCACCACATATGCATCTACAAACTCCCCCTTGGCTATTGCTTGGATTGTTGTTCTTTATACTCCAAAGTCTTGTTCATTAACTTGATCTTCGACGATTTCTTTTGTTGTTCACTCATTTCAGGTTCGGCTTTTCGTTTGAGTGTTTTCTTCGGTTCTTCTCTTACTTTCAATGTCTTTCCCAGCAGCTTTCCATAATCACAAACAGTGTGCACTCCCCAAGCAAAACAGAAAATGACAACCTTTTGGAAATACCAAGCAGGTTTCAAATCATGAACGTCAAAGTGAATCTGATTGTAGTAAATCACATCAATGTCTTCTTTAGCACAGCTTATCAGCCACATCGGATCAAACACCCTGATCTTCTTGCACATTAACTTTGGATTCTTATCCTTCGGCACAATCACAGCTTCTACAGTCTTCCGGTGATAATACCAGAAATCAAAGTCTTTTGCAAAATGTTGTGGAATAGGCATCAAAGGAATCCTTTTCATCACCTTTTGGAGGCTTATACTTCAATGTAACTTTCGGTAAATCATCATCTATCACCGGCTCCTCGAAAACCATCTCATTAGCAAGACATGCTACGTTACCACTTGTGATCTCCTCAACTCCCAATTTCATAGAATTCCAATCATAACCCTCATCCTTTTGTATCACCAATGCTTGATTCTGGTTTTCATTTTGAGGTTAGGTATTTTGTGTAGAAATAGGAATAATGGTTCTGGTTGGGTTAGATGTAGTTTGGGTTTGAGTTTGGTTGGTTGTAGATGTTTGCCAAGATGTGGTATTTTGTGAGGTGTTTTGTCGGTTTTGGTAATTTCTTTGTTGTGGATAGTTGTTATTGTTTTGGCTTTGGTAAGTAACTTGGTTCTGTGACTGACGGTTTTGGTAGTTTGAGTTAAATGGGTTTCTATTACCTTGTTGCATTGGTTGAGTACATTCTCTTTTGAAGTAACCTCGAGTTCCACAGTTGAAACAAGTTACCTTGGCTTTGTTGAAGCCATAAGTAGTATTCGGAACTAGCGAGATCAGTTCTGCCCGTCTTCTTGATAAACTCAGTAGCTCTCCTCATCACACTTGCAAAAGCCCATTGTATGTCAATCAAATCCATTTCTTCCTTATCTATATGGGCATAGTCCTCATTTGTCAGATTGTTGTTGCCTATCTGACTTACCACCGGTCCATTGTATGAAGCAACCATTGCTAAAACAAGAGCAATGTGTTGTTGTGCCACTTCTACCGTCTTGTTCATGTTGGAAGTTTCCAACACGACTGGACTTTGGCTTGAAGATGTTTGTGCCATAGGAGGAACATATTGTTGTTGTTGAGGTGTGTTCACAGATGATGTAACAAGCAGCAGACATCTGAGGTTGAGTTGGTATATAAGAGTTTGTTGTGTAAGAAGTTGGTGTGTAGGTTGGTCCTGGTGCAAGATAATTGATTGGATTTCTTGGTGGTTCAAGGACATTGGAAACACAAGCAATGTGAGGTGCAACACTTCCACCTACTGATGAAGTAGACATAGAGGAAGATGATGTAGCATGATACAGTTCCGGATTTGGTGGAAACTGTGCTCTTTTGGCATTTCTCTTTTCCTCCATTTCTTTGTTTCCAACTTCTGTATGAATTCAGTGATAGTCCAGTATTGATAAGCATCTTTTTCTTTCAATACCTCAACATGTTGTCCCCAATATGGAGGCAACAAATCAGCAAACTTATCCACTAATTCTGTCATTGAAATCTTAATCTCATAATTTGACAACTCAGATAACAAATGACAATATCTCGGAACAAGTTCCTTTAATGTCTCATTTCCCACATAAGTGAAATTCTCATACTCTTTCTTCAACTCTTCCATACGAAGTCTTCTCGTCTTCTGATTACCAAATTGTCTAAGCTTCAAAATATCCCAGAGTTGCTTAGATGTAGTACATGATCCAAACTGATGCAATAAGTTTGTGGTCAACGCCTGAGATAATTGTGAAAAAGCTTTCTTCTCAATAGCAAACTTTTTCTTCTCATCTTCTTTCAAATCTTCTAAAGGAATTGGAATATCAGTGTTCTCAACCATCGGAGGATTGTATCCCTTCATAATCATCTGCCAAGCCTCTTCTCCTTCCAATCCCATACCCTCTAGATGAATCTTAAACTTCTTCTGCCACTGATAATACTCTGACATGTCCAACGACTTAGGCGAATGATTCCCACTTCCCGATGATAAGTCGTTAATTAAAGTGGGAATCACATTTGAAGTCTGATTCTGCACCGCTGCAGCTGCAACTCCCCAAAAATCAGTAACTTGTTGTAGAGGTTGAGTAACAGGTGGTGGTGTTAAACTTGTCATAGCAATGTAGTTCATCGGTTTTGATGACTGTGTGTTCGTTTTCTCAGAAGCAATTGCCCATGGATTCATCGGAACATGTTGTTGTTGTGTTGTTGCAGGTCTAGGTGTCATCGGAAAACCCCAAATGGTATCCATAGTACTCAGAATGTCAAAACTTAGAAAATTTTTCAAAAACTGACTCTGGTTCGACCTAGAATGACAAACGTGGGGTCGAATGAAAGAAATTTACTTGGTTCGACCCTCTAGGTTGACTCGAATGAGAAGCCGTAACACTCAAAACCTGGTTCGACCTTGAAAAACTCTCGTTCGAACTCTCGTAGTGGTCGAATGAGACACAACTGGTCGAATGAAAACACAATACACGCAAAAATTCTTGGTTCGACCTAAATACACAGTGGTTCGACCACAAATCAACTCGTTCGACCCAAAAACTTACTCGTTCGACCTAAAACTCTCTGGTTCGACCTGACCCATTTGAAAAACGGTTATTCTTCAAAAATCAGTTATTTTGACCCAAATTTTTCAAAAGTTGATGGATTTTGATTTTATCCGTGAAATCAAGTCAAAATCAATAAATCTCCATTATCATTCAAAGTTCATTCAAAACAGAAAGTTTTTAGGTGTTTTTGATGATAAATCTGTTCGAAATCTATCAATTTGCAGTTGTATGATTGAGCAAGGCTCTAATACCACTTTGTAAAGGATCAATTTTATAGAAAACACTAGATAATCATACAAATAGAACAATCCAGGTGCGGCAACCCTAGATCGTATGCAAAATGATAGAAAACAAATCAGAAAACAGTTAATTCCTTTTCAATAAACATTTTCATTGATAAACAACTTTGATTACACTTGTTAGATTAGGTTTACGATGAAAAGACCAAATAAGACTATTCTAGAACCCACACAGAAAACACACACTAGACCTCTCTCAAAATGACCAACTCTCTCACAAAATAAAAACTTATCCTATTTATAGACTGCTCATTCGACCCCTCGTATTGGTCGAATGAGCTTCTTCGACCTCTTCATAAGCTCGAACCAAAAAGTCTTCTGTACAAAGCTTCCTTCGACCTTCAGTATTCTTCCTTCGACCCCCTGACTAGGTCGAATGAGCTTTTCTTCAATACAAAATCTTCTATAAACGTCATTTTGTTAATCCAAAGCGATAGTCACATTCCGTGCACTTACAAACTCCCCATTGACTATTGCTTGGATTGTCCACGTTCATAATCAAGCGCCTTGTTCATCCATTTGATTCGAAGAATCCTTTTTTCCTTTTTGCTCATCTCAGGTTCTAATTTGCGTTTACTTGAACCTTTCTTCATTCACGCACTTTCACAAATCTTCCCAGCTTCTTATCATAATCACAACCCGCATTCACATCCCACGCAAAACAAAAACACACCATCCTATAAAACTTCATCGCCTGCTCTATGTCTTGAACTTCAAAATGAATTGGATTATAATAGAGCATTATGATGTCTTCATAGGAGCAATTGATCATCCACATCGGATCAAAGATATGTATCTTCTTGAATTCACCAGCAGAATCTTTATCCTTCAGTACAATCACCGCTTCAGCTGTTCTCCAATCATAATACCAGAACATGAAATCATTGCTGAAGAGTTGTTGTATTGGCATCAAAGGAATTCGTTTCATCACCACAGGAGGTTTGTATTTCAACGTTACCTTCTTCAATCCAGTAATAGGATCAACCTCTTTGTGAGCTTTCCTTTTAGGATATTGAGGCTTGAACATATTCCATCTGGTTCTACTTTCCCAAGACATCTTATCTACAAACCATCCAACTACGCTGTTGTTCACAGAAGTACCGCTCATCGTATGTCTACAAACATCCCTAACAGCCCAATATGGCAAGGTTTTAATGTCATGGAATCTGTAAAAGTACAGAATTCCCTTCTCCCACTACACACCTATGCACCGTAGCTGTCTTAGGTATTTCCCCCCAATGATCTTCCTTTAAACAATTCATTGTGGTATTTGTAGAAACCTCCTTGAACTTCTACTTTTGGTCTGTTTGCTTCTTTCTCTTTCAACTTTCTCAACAGATTTTTCAGTTCATCTGATTATTGATAAGTTGGTTTTTGATTAGCATCCTTTCCAAACACTTCATCCAAAATCTTCTTGCCTTTCTTCTTAGCAAGCTTTTCTACTTCATTAAGTGTTTCTTCATTTATCTCAGGAATCACCACATTTTCTTTTTGCTTGTAATACTCAGGATACTCTTCGTGAGATATATATTCAATCTCAACATCCTCAAACACAGGAGTATCTTGATTGTCTAAGTGATTACCTGCTTCTTTTTCTGGAATATTAGGAATCTCTTAATTATTCATAATTTCTTCTAGAGACTTCCTATCTGCTTTGCTAATCCTTCCAATATCTCCTTAGAAACCGTAGCAGATACTTCCCCATCTTCTAAATCATGATCATTATATTCAAGTTCATACTTCATATCATCCTATTAAAAGATTTCAGGGAATCTTCCAGTAAGCTCAATCGTCCACACATTCTTTTCAAGCATTTGACGATATAAGCGTTTATCATCATCTGATAAGGCTTTGATCTTCTCAGTCCAAAATATACTATCATCATCAACGTTCTCACCAGATGCCTTTTTAGAACGTGATTCACCTGCATCACCCTTATCTGAATCTCTCTTATGATAACTATACTTTTCAGCATCTTGATTGTCATCATCATCAGAACTATCATCTTCATCATCTTTATCATCTTTCTTATTCCCACCCTTACCTCCTGCATCATCATCATCATCTGATGTGTCATTGAAGTCACCATCATCATCCTCTTCATTATCAGATTCTTCAAAATCAACCTGCTCTTCTTCTTCTTCCTCCTCCTCAGTACCTTTCAATTGTGGTGCTCTGGAGTATAAATCATCAATCAATTTCTTCATATTCTTATTCTCAGCCATTATCTCTTTCTTCTAAATCCGAAGCAGCTTGATTTTTCTTGTATTTCTTTTTCCACGAGTGAGTAACATCTTATTTTCTTCTTCAAGCTCTTTCAACTTAGCTTCTAATTCATCTTGATTAGTCTTGGAAGTTAGAACAATCTGAAACATTGTCTTCTCATCATCCTTCATCTGCTTAATCTCAGCTTGTTGCTGATTAAAGGCTTTCATAACTTCAGCAGCAATCTGACGATTAACTGCTTCCATGATTTCATTTGATACAGAAAGCTGTGGTGTAGATGATTCTGCAATTGGTGGAGTAACAGGTTTTGATGTTTTCTTCTGAACCTGTTGTAACACATCTTTCAACAAACTTGAAAAGTTTTCAGGAGCTGGATTAGTAACAACTTCATCCTGAACTACTTTCTTTTTCTTCTTTGTTACTGGGGATGTAACAGGTGTAACATCTTTTGAGCTTCCGATTGCTGGTACTTTCTTTCCGACTACCAACAACTCTATCTCCCTATCTCTCTTCTTCTTTGGATTATCTCTCTTTGCCATTGTTTTGATTCTAGCTTTCTTAATCTTTTCACCTGCCATTGGAGAACCTCCAAAATCAAGATTATCACAAGTCAACTCCAAATCTTGATCATCTAATTCTTTGTTTCTCTGTTCTTGGATGGTTTCATCAAGTCCTGCAATCTCACCAACCTCGGTGGCCTTGGGTTTAGTGATCTTGACAGTTTCATTCCCTGAATCCCATTCAGCTTCGTCCCGAGTCTCTTCTGAATCAACAGACTCTTCATCAACTAGCATAGTCTTTGCTTTTCCTTTGCTCTTAAATGATTTCTTCTTCTTAGTTTCAACCTCATCCGCCTTCTGTTTACCCTTTCCTGTCTTAGCACCTTTATTAACAACTTGTCGCTTCCGTTTAGTAGATACATCAACCGGAAATAAAGGGCTATCTAAGTCAGAATTACTATCCACATTCCTTGCTTTATTCTGTCCTGGATCCTTGTAAGCAACATCTCTTAAGTGTCCAAACAAATTCTTATAAGGCGGCTTTTGAGCTTTAGGAACACCTTTGTAAGCTCTCATCCTACTCAAGGTAGTAATACTTATGTGAGTTTGATTCACAATCTGCACCGGATCTTTAATCAAGTTAGGATACTTATTATCAAACACCATCTGAAGAAATCTTGGATAGATTAAGAACTTATCAGTCTTCAAACCCTTCAAAACTTCCATCATATGTTCAAAGATCATCCCAGAGACATTAAATGGTTTATTCGAAATCAGAGCAACAACCAACGAGCACAAACTTTTTCTCAACACATCGTATCCTCCTCTCACTGGTCCAAACACATGTAGAATCACATGTAGTAAGTAACATGTGCACGCGTACTGTTAATTAGGTTGATGTATGGTTTTTCAATTTAGCATCGTAGTATACATGTGATATATAGTTATGACTCATGCTTGTAACAGGTTAATTAGGTTGTTCGGTTAATCCCTATAATCATCCTTAACTATCGTCACGGGATAATTAGGTTGTTCGGTTGGTATAGAAAATCATCCCTAGTTAATTGGTTGTTTGGTAACTACTGAAATAAACTCAAATCAAATAAACTCAAGGCCATGTCTATGTGGTGTTTTTGTAGTTGATTCGAATAGGTTGCTTAGCTATACGACCACGATCCCGGGCGGAAGTTACACTTATCTTAGTTATTGTTAAATTATTTTTACCACCATTTTTATAAAAAAAACAAAAAGATAAACTAGCAAGCTTCATAATTGTATTTTATATATTTATTTTGTAACTAGTTTAGGCGAACAAACACTTAGTGTAAAGCTAACCACATGCTCCTCTTGGATTCGATATTCCCTACTTACCCTGACTACCTAGGTTATTTATGTTTTGCATGACCCATGACAGATGGTCATCAGGTAGCCTTTGTATGCGTCCATGAAACACTTGAAATGGTAAGGGGCTGAGGAATCAACCTTTAGGTCAATTTCTGGAAATGGATAACAATCTTTTGGACAAGCCTTGTTCAAGTCCTTGTAGTCCACTCACATGCACCACCCATTGGTGGCTTTTCCAGTCATGACCGGGTTTGCAACCCACGTTCGGTACCAAATGGGGCGCAGGATGCTTGCATTGAGTACCTCGGTGACTTGCTCGTTCATGGCCTTTGTTTTCTCCGACCCCATACTGCGCTTTTTCTGGGCGACTAGCTCTACTGATCCGTACACGTTGAGTTAGCTCTGCGACATCGAGCGGGACACGAACCATGTCTGGCGGCTTCCAAGCGAAGTTATCCATGTTGGTGATGAGGAGCTACTTTAAATGAATACGGATGGTGTCAGAGCTTATAGGGCCTATGACCACATTTTCTGGCTCAATGTATGTGGTTTGTTTTGCTATCTTTGGGGGTTTGGTGGCGTCAGCTGTGTGACGGTCTTTGTTTCCTTTAAAAAATGTGATGCCTATACGGGTTGGGAAGCCAACCATCTGATGTGACATTGAGGCATGGGCGTTGAACCGCGCAAGCCTTTTCTGTCCGAGAAGTATGTGGTGGTGGAAAGTTGTTGGTAGGTCCATGAAGTCGCATAGTTCCGTTCGTTCGTTCTTTCCTCACTCAGTGTGACAAGAAAAATGATCATACCCCAGGGCATGATGGTTTCATGAATAAAACCGAAGAGAGGCTCGTTCACTAGAACAACTCGAGCCTTGTCTTCATCATCCAACTGTTCAAAGCACTGTTCGTACATGATGTTCGTGCTACTTCAGCCATCCAAAAATATGTATCGCGTGCGAAATGTCCAAAGGCAGTTGTGATGGCTAGTGGAGGATGCGCCTCCACAAACTTTAGGGAGGATAACGTCTACCTCTTTCCATGCGTCATTATGGAGTTCCACCCGGGAATGCTTTCCCTGACGGTGATCTTCCTTCCTGCCTTTGGCCATGTTGCAATCGTGGCGTGGGGTATGTTCAATCATGTGGGTTTGGAGATTGAGGATTTGCTTCCGTGATCCCTACACGTGATTGTCATCGTTGTTGTTGCCCCGCGCACCCCTGTGTACACTTTTAACAAATTTGGCCAAGCTGACCAGATTTTAGCGCCTTGATTTCCATCTTCAAACTATAGCAGTTGTCATTGAGATGACCGAAATCGTTGCGATACTCACAATATTTGTTTGTATCCACGTTCTTCCGCTTTCTAGGAGACTTTGGTTCTTTGAAAGTTATGTGCTCAATTTTCAACCCATGGGATGGTGTTTTCGTCAGCGGGGTCCGGTTGTGGTTCTTCTTGGAATGACCACGATGGTCCCGCGTGTGTATACTAGTCAAGATTTGTCGCGCATCATGGGAGGAGGAATATTATCTTCCTCGTGGATCAAGAGATGCGCGACCACACCGATTGCTTTCCTTTGCTTCTATGGTGGCGTTGTTGGTTCCGTTGCTAGCGGAAAGATTTGTCGCGCATCTTGGGAGGAGGAATACTATCTTCCTCATATGCGTCAGTGTCAACATCATGTAGCCCGAAGGTTGGCCTTTGAGCTTTTTTGTTAGCTTGTTTGGTGACTGTTTTCGGAGTTTGAGTGTCACCGTCGACTTAGATTGAGGGTCCTTGTCGAACGAGAACATCGAAGATTGTGGGTGGGGATCGGCCATGAGGTGGGCTAAAAGATGGAAAACAAAGCGTTCTAGCTGATACGGATGGTACCAATGAAGAAACAATGAGGATAAATACTTGGAAAGAGGTATTTAGGGTATGTTACCCGTAGTTGCTGCAGGGTATAATCCTTTGCACACACTCGTGACTTTAAGCCAACCTACAAGAAAGAAAGAGAAGGTGGACGTACGAAGGGAAACGACTGCTTGGAGTTCGAGAACAATTCCAACGTACAGACATAAAAGTGGTGTTAGCTTACTTAGTGTAACATGACATGCCATATGAAGGAGGGGTGTCCCTCTTTATATGGGACATGCATGGGCCAAGCATCATTAACCTTTAACCCTTTGTGGGCCCGGACCCTAGTTAATGGGTGCCTCCCTTCCGGGCCAATGTATTAGCACTTAGGAACGTGGCAATCAATGCTGAGATGAGAAAGAGAGTGTACTGCCCTTTACGAAGCCACGTGGCGTAACTGGAGTGCCTGCACATCTATACTTTTCTGACGGGAGGTATTATTTGACCATTGGAGGCATCTTAAGTAACGTCTGACGAGGTGCAGAGCAATGTGGAATGTATATTACTCTGATAGTACTGGTTCCAGCATGGTTCAGCATGGAAGTTGTCACGTCTTTGTACCTGCCTATGGTACACATTTGTACTTATATATTCTTGGTGAGAATCGCTCTTCTAAGCTCTGTGGGCATTTGGGAGTTAAGGTTTTCTTTGTGGGTTAGGGTTGACCTCATATGCATCAGGTTTCGGGACCCTATCCCTTCAATATAATTAACTGGTTTTAGTACAAATTCAATTTATTTGGACAAATAGTCACTAGATAATAGCAAAGGCCCCATTTTATGCATTAGTTTGTTTGTGTGAAAGTAAACTAGTCTACTACCGTTAGTTTGGTGATACCAATAAACAATTAATAACCAAAACAATCCTGAATGGTTGGGATATTTATTAAATGACATTACAACATTACAACATATTAATAGGCATCTTCATTTAAATAGTTATGTTTTATTTTTCTTATTTTTGTCACATACTTTTTTTTTGCTTTTTTTGTTAACTTTTTTTTTCCCATTTGACCACCAAATTTTTTGTTAAGTTTTTTTTCCTCATTTTGGCCACACAATGTTTTTTTTACTTTTTGTTTAAGTTTTTTTCCCGTTTTGGCCACCAACTTTGTTATTAAGTTTTTTTTTTCATTTTGGCCCCCGACATAATGCGTTTTTTACCCGATTTCGCACGAGTTCGGTTTTTGTTCGTTTATTATCTATATATTTAACGACCATGAAACGAATAGCTGCTTCACTCTAACGTACGCAGCCGGCCACCGACCACATCTACCGTGCGCCATCTCCACCATGTGCCGCGGACCACGGGAGATTCCTGGTATTCTCCGCGTAGCGGCTGCCACTTTTGTATTTTTCTCATTGTCCAAGGTTAGTCTCTATGCCTTTGTCGGTTACCAAAATCCGCATTAACGCGTCATGAGAAAAACGAGCAACGTGCGTATTAATACACCTAGTTATAATAAGTATTTTGGAGTTTCAAAACTATAATTGGAAGCTCAAAACTTAAATTTCACGGTAATTATTAAAGAGTTAATAACCAAAACAGTCCCTGTGGTTTGGTGGTTTTTGCCAATCCAGTCCAAAATCAAATTAATTGCCAGAACAACCCAGTAGTTTCATGAAATCCGCCAAAAGAGTCCAATTATTTAACGGACTTAACCGAACCTAGTTAAGTCAGGGGTAAAATTGTCCAGTTACTTTTGAGCTCCTTAAAACCCAGCTGCCTCCATTTGTTTTCCCTTCACTATGTTTTCCCTCACAACAGCTCATTTCCCTTCCATAGCAGCTCGTTTTTTAGCGTTTAAGGAAGATTTGCTGCTCATACAACAATTTCAGATATCGTACAATGGTGGATGCTCAAGATACTGACAAAAACAATGAAATATGGAAAATTAAGAAGCTTATTAAGGCGTTAGAAGCTGCTCGTGGTAATGGTACCAACATGATTACTCTCATTATGCCACCTCGTGATCATGTATCCATGGTGACGAAAATGCTCGGGGACGAATTTGGTACCGCTTCAAAGATAAAAAGCAAAGTGAAACATCAGTCTGTTTTGGGTGCAATTACATCGGCCCAGCAAAGGCTCAAGCTTTACAACAAAGTTCCTCCAAACGGGCTTGTGCTTTACACAGGAACCATTGTAACTGAAGATGGGAAGGAGAAAAAGGTCACCATTGATTTTGAGCCTTTTCCGCCCATCAATGCATCCTTGTATCTCTGTGATAACAAACTTCACACAGAAGCTATGAATGTATTGTTTGAATTGGATGGTAAGTTCAGTTTCATAATTATAGATGGGACGGGACGCTGTTTGGGACATTGCGCCGTAACACTCGAGAAGTTCTTCACAAATTAAGTGTTGATCTCCCAAAGAAAAATGGAAGAGAAGGGTAATATGCTTTAAGATTCGCTCGTTTAAGAATGGAAAAAAAAAGGCATAACAATGTGAGAAAGATTGTGGAGCTAGCTACAAAATTTTATATCAATCCTTCAACCAGCCAACCCAATGTTTCAAGACTCATACTTGCAGGTAAAGTCTAATAAAGCCCTACCAAGTTTTTGTGAGTGTCATGCATGGTCTGGTCTGTCTTTTCCCCTAAATATTAGCTTGATTAGGTATGACATTTCATAAGCATGGCCGGTTGGGAGGGGGCGGGGTGGTCGCCACCCAGGTTCGCGTTCTTCGAAGTCCCGTGGAGGGTTTATGGAGGTTTTATACATATTTCAAAGTCTGCTAGCATCCCCTAACTAACTTATAACTATAAATAAGGTTTACACATTTTTAACATATAAAAAACCTACACGAACTACCTAAAAAGCCTATTGTACAATATTCTGCTACACAAACAAGAGCCAATGTACATGAGGGGGATGGGGCACCTCAGTGTTGTCTTAGGCCAACTTTTTTCCTAAAAAGCGCAACTTACCCAGGGGCGGACCTACAGACTTGCCAAAGGGGGTAGACGCCCCCTTGAAAAAATGATAAGTGTAATTCGTATGCAAAAATCCTGATCGCTTCCCTTAAAACTTTGGTTAAGCTCTCCTTTTGCCCCAATCCCTCATATTGAACTCATAAAAACAAATCCAACTTAGACCAAGAAACATCTTAACTCGAAAAATGGTGATTTACCGGAGTTGGAGCACGCTTGAATGAGGGTGACAGATATCATGATGGCTGTAAACTTTAATAAGAAAACATTCAATATGTTTGGGTGTTAGAAGTTTTATAAAGGGCCCTCTAGAAATTTTATATCTACCTCTTTAAGTCGTTGTCTTTAATGTTTTACAACTTCAATCCCTACTCATTAGTTTTTGTTAGTTTTTAACACTGATACTGTGCAATGGTTGAAAATTAAATAATCACAAAGCCAATAATACCATGTAATAATTAAACACTCATTTAATGGAAGGAAAATTTTTAGTCATACGTAAAAAGTACCAAAGAAACCACCTTAATATTTTAGTTCCAAGTAAATGTTAAATGGTCATCGTCTCATCGATGCAACTTTTAATCATATTCAATTTATTTTTTCATTTTTTTTGTTTTTATATTTTTCGAGCTTGCACTGAAGTCACAAACCTGTCGAAAACCGAATAAACTAAAAAACTGGACCCTAGGACTCAACCGATTATGTATTATAAATAATAGATAGCGTAAATATGTATAGGATTTGAATGTAATTATTATCATTATCATCTCCCAAAAATAGGAGATTATGTTGTATCCCTATATATTCATGTTTGATCAATAAGAGAATAATCTTGAAAATTACATTATCTCACATGGTATCATCCTTTTGATCCTCTACCCTGCCTAACCCTACTGCCGCCGCTGACCACCTCTTATCAGCCGGCTGCCTTCTGCCCTGCTCTTCCGCCACCATATCTCTTCCATTCTTCCCCTCATTCTCTCAATGGCCGATCCCAAACTTCACCCTGCAGTCACTGTCACCAACATCAAAGCCTACATCCCTATCATTCTTGATAACGAGGCATCGGACTACAACCTGTGGTCCGAATTGTTTCGCATCCACTGCACTGCCTTCCTTGTCTCTGACCACCTCGCACCCCGCCCACCACCCCCTGCTGCCTCCACAAGCACTGACAAACCGGCTGCACCTCCAATGGCTCCGGACTCCTGGGAAAGGTTGGACGCCATCGTCCTTCAGTGGCTCTATGGCACAATCTCACCAGGACTCCTTAAAACCGTTATCACCAAACGCACCACCGCATATGATGCGTGGAAGGCCATTGAATCCCAATTTCAAGATAACAAAGCCACCCGTGCCTTGTACCTCAAACAGAAATTCTCCAATACTCGCCTGGAAAATTTCTCCTCTATGACAGCTTACTGTCAGGAAATCAAGGTTTTAGCGGATCAGCTTGCTGGAGTTGACGCTCCTGTTGATGAACAGGACCTTGTTCTCCAAACCCTAGCCGGCCTAACTGAGCAATATGAAACCGTTGGCACCATCCTTCAAAATACCAAACCCTTGCCCGCTTTCTTCGAAGTCCGTTCCCAATTGTGCATCACTGAAACCACCAAAGCCAACCAGGCTTCTCACTCGGCTGCTCAGGCCGCCACCGCCTTACACACCCAGAGCCGCACCACCTCATCTGCCCCATCCCACACTCCGTCCAACCCTACCTCCGACTCCAGTCGCAACCGCAGCCAAGGTCGCCCCAAAGGCCAAGGCAGGCGCCGACCAGCCAACCCACCTCAGACCCGCTCACGAAACACCTTCCCTCCCCAACAGTCCCATCCTTACATTGTGTTCCCTCAAACTTGGGCTCACAATCAGTGGTCCACTCTTTTTAATCAAGCCCAACCTCCCTCTAACACCTCTCAATCGGCCCACTATCCACCTCCTTGCCCATACCCATCACAGCCGAAACCAAATAATGGACAGGGGATACTTGGGCCTGGCCCAGCACAGGCCCACATGGCTACCTACACTCCCACTCCCACCGATATTGCTCAGGCCCTTTATACCCTCTCACTGAACCAGCCAACTGACCCGGTGGGCTACATGGACACAGGTGCATCCGGACATATGGAGCAACCAGGTAATCTCTCCCCGTCTGTTTTTAATTCTAGCACTAATAAACAAATTATAGTTGGAAATGGCACGACCATACCTGTTATTGGACAAGGCAATAAAACCTTACCCCCACCCTTCCCGCCTTTCAAACTTAACAATGTCCTGTATGCCCCCCACCTAATTAAAAATCTCATATCCGTTCGTCGTCTCACGACGGATAACTTATTGTCCATAGAATTTGACCCTTTTGGTTTTCTTGTGAAGGATCTCAAGACCAGGGCACCTATCCTACGATGCAATAGCTCGGGAGACCTCTACCCCCTGACAACCAATTTCATCAAGTCACCCAAGTCACCCGTTGCCTTTACTGCTACCTCTCAAGATCGTTGGCACCAACGCCTTGGGCACCCGGGCAACAATTTATTGCAGTCGTTAAAGTCTTGTTCCTTTATTAAGTTTAATAAACCAACTTCTACGCTTTGTCAGTCATGTGTTTTTGGCAAAAGCGTCAAGTTTCCATTTTCTGATTCTATTAATAAAACTCATTTACCTTTTGACATTATCCATAGTGATTTGTGGACATCACCGGTACTTAGTACCGGTGGTCATCGTTATTATATTTTATTTGTTGATGATTACACAGACTTTCTATGGACTTACCCCTTGCCAAACAAATCAAATGTGTACTCGACCTTCCTCACCTTTTATAACCTTATCCATACACAATTTGAAAGAAAAATTAAACAGTTTCAATGTGACAACGGTACTGAATATACAAATAATCAATTTAAACAGTTTTGTCACTTAAATGGCATGCAGTTTTGCTTCTCGTGCCCCCACACCTCCCCACAAAACGGCAAAGCCGAACGTACCATCCGCACCCTAAACAATATGATCCGCACCCTCTTGGCACAAGCATCCCTACCACCATCTTACTGGCATCATGCATTAGAAACTGCCACTTACCTCCTCAATATCCTACCTAAAAAGAATCATAACTTCCTAACCCCCACCACTCGTCTATACCAAGCCTACCCAACCTATGACCATCTACGGGTCTTCGGTTGTCTTTGCTACCCACTCCTTCCCTCTACCTCCATTCACAAACTGGCGCATCGCTCCAGGCCTTGTGTGTTCCTCGGCTATCCCACAAACCATCGCGGATACAAATGTTTCGACTTAACTTCTAAACAAACATTTATATCTCGCCATGTTCAGTTCGAGGAATCTATCTTTCCCTACTCCATCCAACACCCTACCAAACCCGAAACATATGACTTCCTGTTTCAAAATCTATCCCCTCTTCTTTGGCCCTATGTCCACACCTCCTCCCCAGCTACACCCGTGCCCACACCTGAACCCGATCACTCACCACACAACCATTCACCAACCGGCCCACCATCACCCGGCCCACTCCCCACACCTCTAAACCCACACACCCCTATAGTCCACACCTACAGTCGGCGTCCCAAACCGGCCCAGACCCAACCTGCCACCTCGGCCCATAACAGCCCACACCCAAAGCAGCCCAGGCCCGACAGCCGCGGCCCAAACCTCTCCTGCAGACCTGAGCCCTCCTTCACCAGTCACCTTTCCATCCGCACCCTCCCCTGATCCACCGACTTCCACTCACCCGATCGCCCGCACCATGCGCACACCGCGCTATGGATGGCATCTCCAAACCTAAACTCCCATTTAACCTTCACACTGCCACCCTTGCACCAATACCCAAATCTACACAGATTGCCCTGTCCAGTCCCGAATGGTATGCTGCTATGACTAACGAGTTTAGTGCTTTAATTAAAAATGAGACCTGGGAGTTAGTACCTCGCTCCCCGGATATGAATATTATCAGATGCATGTGGTTATTTAAACACAAATTCAGGTCTGACGGCTCTCTTGAACGGTACAAGGCTAGGTTGGTTTGTGATGGTCGTAGCCAACAGGTGGGTATTGACTGTGGTGAAACATTCAGTCCGGTGGTTAAACCCACCACTATTCGTACGGTTCTTACTTTGGCCATTTCTCAAGGTTGGCCCATTCATCAGTTGGATGTGACGAACGCATTCTTACATGGCCACCTACAGGAGACAGTATACATGCACCAGCCTATGGTTTTCGTCACCGTGACTACCCGGACTATGTTTGCCGCCTTAAGAAATCTCTGTATGGCCTCAAACAAGCCCCCAGAGCGTGGTATCAACGCTTCACTGATTTTGTATTGTTATAGGGCTTCACTCAGTGCAAATCGGACAATTCTTTGTTTATTTATCACCGGGGCCGTGACATTGCTTACCTTCTTCTTTATGTGGATGACATTATTCTGGCAACTTCATCTGACACTCTTCGCCAGTCTCTTATGTCTACTCTTGCAGGTGAATTCGCTATGAAGGACTTGAGGCCCCTTACTTATTTCCTTGGCATCTCTGTTCAACGCAAGGACCACTCTCTATTTCTTTCTCAGCAAGCTTATGCTAAGGATATTATTCATCGAGCGGGAATGGATTCGTGCAAACCAGCAGCGACTCCTGTTGATACTCAAACTAAGCTTGGCAGTCAACCCGACTCGTTATTTGATGATCCCACTACTTTTTGCAGTCTGGCTGGAGCTTTGCAATACTTGACCTTTACTTGCCCTGACATCACCTATGCTGTTCAACAGGTCTGTATGCACATGCATGCCCCGTGTACGGCTCATTGGAATGCTTTAAAACGCATCATCCGTTATCTTCAGGGGACTTCTGATTTTGGTCTACACCTTTCTGCCGCGTCCACCCTCACTCTTCGGGCGTACACCGACGCCGACTGGGCTGGATGATTTTCGCTCCAGTCTAAGCATCCGTGCTCCTCCCGCTTCGACTGCGGGGGTGTAATAGATAGCGTAAATATGTATAGGATTTGAATGTAATTATTATCATTATCATCTCCCAAAAATAGGAGATTATGTTGTATCCCTATATATTCATGTTTGATCAATAAGAGAATCATCTTGAAAATTACATTATCTCACAATAAATTTAAATTGGTGTAATCTATATGCGACTCGATCCGACGGACCCGAACCAAACAAAACAAATTTTAATAATAAGCAGCCTTGGAAATTCCGCTCTCCATGAATAAAAATCATGGGTCCGCCGCTGATCTTCGGGTACGATGTGCGCCTCATGTCATCTAAGGCGATTTCCTTTGCGCATCAGTGCGCCACGCTCTATAAAATCAAGGCTTGAATATATTCGAGAAATAGTCAATGAAGCTCAAAAATATATACCCATACTATTAATAGCAACAAATCGGCTGCAAACGCGTTACTTAATCTAAAAGTGTATCAAATTTTAGATAATCATAAAGTGACTACAAGATGTTTAACCTAGTTTACATCTATACAGATCAATCTAGCATGTACCATAATATTGTGAATTCAACAGATGATGAATTAAAAATGATGGCACATATCACAAACATGTATAAAAAATGACAGAAAACATGCATCAGCTTAGGCCTACTAAGTGTAGGGTTGTCCAACATCAAATGCCTGATAACAATGAAGGCTTTTTCACATAAATTTCAAACGAAGATCTAAATCTTTTTGGTTGACTAAGCAAACACCATTTTTTCTTTGAAATACATGTTGGGTTAATCGGGTCGTTTACGGATCACGGGTCAGTTCAAGCGGGTCATGTGTTGTTGCATGGAGTAAATGGCTTGAGACATGAAGAATTATGCATGGTTTTATATTCAGTTTATTTAATATATTATTAGTTAGAGTAAGTAAAATGTTTGACCAGTTCATAGAGATCTGCACGTTAGCTAGGCAGAAGAAGAAGAAGTCAATAGTTCTCCGGTTCTCTAGGCTAACTAGTGTGACCAATGTGCGCGCGTTGCGCGCCTGTTGATTTGTTCGTATTCAAAAACTCTAAAACGCAGAACCATACCTTTAACCAATGTTACCTGCACAAACAATTATAATGCATAGTAACCGAATTCCAATGTGAACACTGTGTGCGCGTTACGTAACCAAAATCTCTAAAACAGAAACCCATTCCTTTAACAAATGTTGGCTGATCCGTTTGTTCTACGACTAACATAATTCAGCTATCAAAGTTATTTATACACAAAAATCAATTGTTTGTCACAAACGGCATTTACATCTTCATCCTGCATTGCAGGAACATAGTTATTAGTTCAAGGCTTTGGTTCATACTTCTAAGTATATCAATAAGTATACACACCTTTAAGTTATTCGGTTCCTCTTTAAAACTATAAGCATATGTATAGGAGCCTGAAATAAACATACCTAACCATCAGGATTTCAAGTATGACTGATTGACTCACTTCTAGTGGTTATACATGAACAAAAGTATGACCGATTGACTCGCTTCAAGTGGTTATACATGAACAAAAGCATGACCGATTGACTCGCTATAAGTGGTTATACATGAAAAGTATAATCAGTTGACTCGCTTGACTCGCTTCAGGTGGTTACACATGAACAATATTGAAGAATAAAGATTACCTTTGGATTTTATTCTGCATTTCAAGACTGCAACGCAATGCCCTTTAGGTATAGCTCACAATCCAGATTGATAGTGGAAATAATGTTGCTAAACCTAGTAAAAAAACACACATTTTGCAACTTTTAGTCGAAAAAATTATAATACGTCAAGCCTCATCATCATCTAAATCTAAACAGAAACATGACCAGAGCCTCACCTCAGATTAACACCCCGCACAATAAACCTCACCTGCTTTAAGAACCAACGAACTCATTGTCTTGCTAGTGCAACTTTTGCAGATTGACCGTCGCCGGTCATCTGGTGTGATTTGATTAACAAATCTGATGGAATAAGGTGTAAAGTGAAAACACTTGCAAGTTTAAAGGTCTGGTTACAATACAATTACAAAATTACAAAAACATGAAAGTGTGTATAAATAACAATCTAAGCTTACCGGAAAAGCGGGAAAAAAGCAACAAAGAGTACCTGCAATAAGAGTGAAGTGGGGCAATCAGTTGGCCGAGAACGTGTATGAACCACCATCATCACCGGGTCTACTACAGAAACCAGACACTGCTGTGAACGACCTTTAACCATCCCTATAGCCACCTACAGCCGCTGCACCGTAACACCACCATCACCACCTCATGTGACAATAAAATAATAATCATTGAAGAAACAAAACGTACCAAAGAGTTGGTACAATTCGTCAAGAGTGCTTGGAAAGGTAAACTGGCTGGATACTCTCCAACGACTGATCTGCCATAAATCCCCTCTTCTTTCCCTTCAATCCAAAAAAAAGTCTAAAACATCAAGGGTAGAGGACGAGTTGCGAAGTAAACAATAAGTTATGAACCATTAAATTGATAAAACCTTCGGCTAACGCATAAAAACAACAAAAAGTAAATTTGATGTAGACCATCTCCAATGTAGATACCATAATGATGTAATTCTCATTGTAAAACTATTCTTCGCATCAAATTTCCATACATTTTTTTAAATATTCTATATAAAATAAAACTAATAGTAATATATGAAAAAGAAATCTCAGGATGGAAAAAGAAGATTTCCTACTTGTTGCCCAATTCTTCCAGAAGGCCAATGTATTCCTTGAATAACATTTATAAAGATTTCAAAATTTTGCCACATTTTCCCAGAATATGTAAAAAGTTATAATCAACCTGATCATTAAAATCCAAACAATGATTTATTAAACGTAATATTTATCTACAGAGGTGCATATTAGTTCAAAAGGGATATATTTTTTGTAAATGAAACAATGCATACCATATTTGCCATCGAGAATACTGTTGACCTGGTAATCCGAATTCCATCTTTAAAATAGGTCTGTACTTCGATAACAATTTGCGACTCTTTTTACCGACCGGAGCAGAAACCTTGGGTTCCACGATCCGCAACCCCTAATCAGAAAATGTTCAAAAAAAAAAAGTTGAGTTGACATTAACACCGCATAACCCACCCCCATCTACAGACGCCAACGATAAAAACGATAGGCGGCAGAACCGGTGGAGGCAACAGAGACGACGGGAGCTGCGGAGGCAGCGGAAGCGACAGCAGACACAGTGTCGCTTGATCCGCCACCATCAACACCCTCCACCATTGACAGCGGATGGTCGCCTAACCGACAGAACCACCACCATCAACGTTGCGTCGCCGGAACAGCCACCATCCACCATGAACACCATTCACCAGCATCAATAACCACCTCCGATTAAGGTTGTCGTTAATATGTTACCAGAAACAACACGGTGGCACAATGCTTGAGAACTTCGAGATTAATGCCAACATCATCTAGGTTTTTGTATGCTAACAAACTGTTTATCTTTGTTAACCCTCAATTATATCACTTATCTCCAATTTTGTGTATGAATATATGATTATACATTTATAAGAACATGATATATAATCATGTACCTGTGTTTTTGCTCACCATGTCCAAAATAAGAAACAAAACCCCTGACGAATCAACCAATGCTACAGGCTTTGGCGTAGGCTGGCTGATCTCCTTAAGCGCTACTTTAATCATAACACAATCAAAGCTTCGAATATTTTGTCCAGCCAATATCACAGCAGCAACGGGCATCAAGCAACAACCTAAAACCACAAATCGCCATCTAAATTCAAGTTTTACACCCAAAACTTATGATCCAACAAAAATAGCATAAACAAACCTTGAGAGCGTCAACTAAAGACACAATCGCACAAAGCCAAACTTGCAAAAGAAAATACAAAATTATTAAACAGCAAGCAACAGTGAAAAAATGGCAACAACCTAGAAGCATAATTAAAACTTAAAAACACACAGAAACAACAGTACATCAATAAACAGAAATGCTTGTGAACCAGGTCAAGCATACATTCGTTCTTTTTTAACAAAAATATTGGATTTATCAACACCTACCTAAGAAGGCTAGATGAATCAACCTTTTTAGCATACCATTTAACAGCATTGCTTATACGTCAAATCTCTACATCATCAACAACTCGCAACAACCCATCAATGAATTTAAGCAAATTTTCTTTGGATTTATCAACACCTACCCTTTATGACATGACCATCTTCAATACATTTTCACATTATATTTTTGGGTCCCAGATGAAAATTCTCGCCATACTCCTCTAGAAACATCATGAGACTATTACATTGAATGCAAAACTCACACACGTGCTATGTTCCGATGTAGACCAATTTATGCGGCAATTCCTTTAATGGGGAACATAGGGTGCATTATGGTCTAACCGTACATCAGATCACACCCAAAAAAGAGTTTCAAACATAATTATGCAAAAAGTTAACCGATTTCGCACAATGGTTTTGGATTGCACATTAACTCAAAATACAACATCTATCTTCTTACAAGCAATGAAACACTACTAAACTAAAATATAACTATCAAGTTCCAAAACAAAAGTTGAGGTGTGATTGATGTGAATAAATAACTCCAGTTTTGTTTAACTTGAATTGTAGGTTCTGGGTGCAAAAGTTTTCTCTTTTTAACTGACATAAAAGATGATCTATTCCAACACAAGCATTTTTACAAACAGTTGGTGAGCACATCACATACATTGGATGCCTAGTATCCTCATATGGGTTTCAGTTCAAACACAAGCAAAATAGTATTCAAAAAGCAAGAAGCACAACTAAAAGAAAGAGAAATTCACCCGATTGAATCACTTAATAATTGCAAACCAGTATTCAATTCTTCATAAATGAAGGATGGTTATGCAAACGAAAAAAATAAATAAAATAACCACAAAATAAAACAATTAATCATGCTATCCAAAATTAGTAACACGACAGGTAGTTGATGTCAAAATTAATAAGAACTTAATCTACAATAGTGACAAATATGTCCAGAAACTATTATAAAAATCAGAAAGGATCTCACCTGTTAACCACCCATCTGCACCACCAGGGACGCCACCAACCACCACCTCAAATAGGCAGACGAGAACACTACACAAATTATTGTGAATCGGTGGATGACAACAAATAGGTGAGAGGCGGTGGGGTGTCGAGGTCGGTGGCTAATAGCAAAGAAGAGGGAGGCACATAGGTGGATGAGAGCAAAGAAGGTGGAGGCGATGTGGAGTCGAGGACTCGAGGTTGATGGCTCAGAGCAGAGAAGAGGGAGATTTGATAACATACCGAAAGCTCTTCTTTTGGGTTATAAGATATCCTTTACAGTGTATGCTTCTCTCACTTTTACACAGCTGCTTTCCTTACTTGTCATCTAAGATGCTTATCTTAACTTTGCTAACTTGTGGAGCCATCTTATTTAGAGCAGGTAAAGTACCTAGCATTGGCTTGTTCTACAGTTTCCTTACATCCATATTATTATCCTCATTTCTCAATTCCATGGAGCCTAAAACTTAACTTTTATAGGCTTACACCAAAACTGTTATCCTTAAAGAAAAACAGAATGCCTATAGATCCCAAGTGCTATAAATAATATGATATGTTTACTGTTTACATGACAACAATTGGAGTCATAAACACTGGCATCATAAATCCAAATCTGAACAACTGTTTTCAGAAGTCCTAAAGATCTCATTAGGTTTTCCGAACCCTAAACGATGAAAATAAATCTAAGATCGATCAAATTCTACACACATAAATCCATGATATGCACAAATCAAAAAACAAATTACCAACTAATCATTCATAAAAAAACACAAAATCAAGTGTAAAATTGTACAGGCGTAACTAAAAAACTTTATGATTATCCTCATTTCTCAATCCCATAGGTGGTCCAAAATCCCAATTTGACTCCATCTCATATTCTCATAAGATAACTAAAACCTTAGCATAAAGTTGTGATTACCAAAGTAAAACACCACAACTACTTTTTAAAGTGAAACACCTTACCGAACATTGACAGAAATCACCAAATTTAAAGAAAACATCCTGCTAATTTTGTGCAACCGCAAAACTACCACACCCACTTATAACCCATCTGCTACCAGATATGCCGGGCCAAACCTCCGGCTCAACTGATCTTCACGGCCGCGACACACTATGATAAGAATGAGAAGAATCTTAAGAGAGAGAATCAATCAAACCAAGCTAATCTCTTATTATTATTGAAGCTATTTATAGAGATACATTGTGTTCTTGGTTTCCCGCCTATACAACGGCTACAACTAACTGATCAACTAACTTTTGAACTATCTAACATTGACACTTTCAGTCCCTATCATTACAATTATTACAATTAATGCCCAATTACAATTCTCATTCGTAACAATACTTCCCTCCTATAAAATTCTTGTCCTCAAGAATTAAACTCAGGGAATCTCAGCTGGAAATCTTCAAGGAACTCCCAAGTAGCTTCTGTAACAGGCAACTCCTTCCAATGTACTAGCACAGCAGCAGTCATCTTGTTGCCCCTCTTAATCAGTTTCTTATCCAGAATGGCTCTAGGCTGGAACTTGAATCTAGGCTCATTAGGCAGTGGAACAATGGCATCATGAGCCCCATGTGCAGCCTTCAAAAGTGAAACATGGAAAGTTGAATGTAGTTGAGAAGACTCAGGCAAATCCAACTTATAAGCAACTGCTCCTATCCTTTCAATGACTAAGAATGGACCATAAAACTTAGGACCAATCTTCTGATGCCTGTGACCCTTCAATGTATGCTGCACATATGGATGTAGTTTGACATACACCCATTCTCCCACCTTGAACTCTCTTTCAAATCTCTTTTTATCAGCATGTTGTTTCATTTGGTTTCGTGCCCTCTCTAAAGCATGTTTCAGATTGCTGATCTTCAATTCTCTTTCCCTGAATAACTGCTCTAAAGATTCAATCTTTGTTTCATTAGGAATGTAAGGAATGTGCAGGGGTGGTGGTATTCCATAGAGGGCTTCAAAGGGAGACATCTTTATGGCAGAATGCCATGAAGTATTATACCACCATTCAGCAAGTGTCAACCACTTGGGCCACTGCTCAGGTGTATCCATGATCATACACCTGAGATATGACTCCAAACATCTGTTTAAGACTTCAGTCTGCCCATCTGTTTGTGGATGATAGGCTGATGAAAACTTCAAATCCACTCCTTGTAACTTCATAAAATCTTTCCAGAAATGACTTAAGAATACAGGATCTCTATCAGATACAATTGAAGTGGGACAACCATGGAGCTTAAAGATATTATCAAATACCAATTGAGCAACTTGACTGGCATTAAAGGGATGCTTCAGACTGATAAAGTGGCCAAACTTAGTGAATCTGTCCACTACCACTAATATGGAATCTTTACCAAAAGCAGCTGGTAAACCACTGATGAAATCAAGAGAAATGTCAGTGAAAATAGATTGAGGAGGTGGAAGAGGTTGTAATAACCCTGGAGAAGCTATTCTTTCATACTTTGCCATCTGACAACTGATACATTCTTTCACAAAGGCCTTGACATCTGCATCACATTTCTTCCAATAAAACATGCTTTTAAGCTTGTGCAAGGTTGGTACATACCCTGAATGACCCCCATTAGCAGAAGAATGACATATTTCCAGAATTTGAGTCTTTAATTCTGGAACATGGCCAATGACCATTTTGCCCTTCCTTCTCAGAACCCCATTGGACCAGGTCATGTGTTTAATCACCCCTCCTTGTTCCAACTGATTAATAATGGCTTTGATCTTTGGGTCTTGTTGCCAGCTATCTTGTATCTTGGGCCACAGAACTGGATCCACATTACTTTGGCTAAGCTGAAACAAAGCAATACCATCCATTCTAGACAAAGCATCAGCAACAGAATTTTCTATCCCTTTTTTATACTCAATTGTATAATCATAACCAATCAATTTTGAGAGCCACTTCTGTTGCAAAGGAGTATTAATCTTCTGTTCCAACAAGTATTTCAAACTTTTTTGATCAGTTCTGATAATGAAGTGCTTAGCTATCAAGTAATGGTGCCATGTTTTAACAGCCATTAATATAGCTAACAACTCCTTCTCATAAACTGACATGTTGGCTTGTCTCCCAGTGATTCCCTTGCTAATAAAAGCAAGAGGATGGCCTTCTTGCATTAAGACTGCCCCCAAACCTTTAGCAGAAGCATCAGTTTCTACTATGAAGGGTTTTGAAAAGTCAGGTAGGACCAACACAGGAGAAGTAGACAGGGCTTGTTTTAACTGATCAAATGCTGTTTGGGCTTCATCAGACCATTTAAAAGCTTCTTTTCTCAGTAAATCAGTCAAAGGCTTAGCTACCCCCCCAAAGGACCTAATAAACCTCCTGTAATAGCCTGCTAAACCCAAAAATCCCCTTAACTGTTTAATGGTTAAGGGTATAGGCCAGTCCTTAATGGCTGCAATCTTAGAGGGGTCAGTGGCCACACCCTCTTTGGTAATGACATGGCCTAAATATTCTACCTGAGGACCTGCAAATGAACATTTGGACCTTTTTGCAACCAAAGTGTTTTTCCTCAACAGTTGTAGAACCATCTCTAAATCTTTAACATGTTGTTCTAAGGTAGCACTGTAAACAAGTATATCATCAAAGAAAACTAAGACACACTTTCTCAGGAGAGGTTTAAAGGTTGAGTTCATCAGGGCTTGAAATGTGGCAGGTGCATTGGTTAACCCAAAGGGTAATACCAAAAACTCATAATGGCCTTGGTGTGTTCTAAAAGCAGTTTTAAAGGTGTCATCAGAATGCATTCTTATTTGATGATAACCTGATCTCAAGTCTAATTTTGAAAAGACAGAACTACCCCCTAACTCATCTAACAACTCATCAATCAATGGAATGGGAAAACTGTTCTTAACTGTGGCCTCATTTAATCTCCTATAGTCAACACACATTCTATAGGTTCCATCCTTCTTTTTAACTAGAACCACAGGGGCTGCAAAAGAACTTACACTCTCTTTGATGACCCCAGAGTCTAATAACTCCTGAGTCATAGCCTCAATTACATTTTTCTGTGCAGCAGGGTATCTATAAGGTTTTAAAGTAATAGGCTGAGTACCTTCCTTGAGAACAATCTTATGATCACAATTTCTTTTTGGGGGTAATGTGGTAGGAATAGCAAAGACATCTTGATACTGCAACAATAAGTCTTCTACCACTGCACTTCTATCTTGAATCTTTACTTGAGGATTGTGCTGCCCTTCTTCACTCTTGTCCAATTGTAAACTAAACAAATGAACTTGAGCTACCTGATCTTTGGTGGATAACAGTTCTTGCATCTTCTCAGTAGAACACAGGGTCACACCTTCATTTTTAATACCTTTTAATTCGATATTCTTCCCATTCATTTGAAACTTCATTGTGAGTTCTCTAAAATTCCAGGTGATATCATTGAGGTTATGCAACCACTGTATTCCTAATACCATGTCATAGTTAGACAAGGGTATCAAAAACACATCAGCTGAAAACCAATTGCCCTGCATAGACCACCTGAGATTTTCAATCATCATAGTACATCTCAACTGATCCCCATCAGCCACAATAATATCCATAGGTTTAATCTCTTTAGTAGGAAGTCCCAACTTAATAGCAACTTTCAAGTCTAAGAAGTTGTGAGTGGATCCTGAATCGGTTAAAACATGCAGGATTTTGGTACCTATGGATCCCCTTATTCTCATTGTTGAATAAGATGGAATTCCCATGAGAGCATTCAGGGATATATGAGGTTCTTGATAAACAAATTCCTCACCAGTGTCTTCCTCTTGATCCTGCTCCACATCATAATCTCCCTCAAACACTTCAATAGAAAACAACTGCTTATTCTTGCACTGATGAGATGGGGAAAACTTTTCTTTGCACCCAAAACATTCACCCTTAGCTCTCTTTTCTGCAATTTCTTTTGGGGTTAGCCATCTTGAACCAACTGGCTTAGGTTTAGTGTGTGGTGTAGGTAAAAGTGGAAGGTTGGAAGAGTTTGGGTAAGTGGTAGGTTTAGTGTTGAAACTGGAAGTGTTTCTCTGGTAAGAAGGGTTATTGAAGGTTTTTAAGGTTTTAGAACTGTTTTGGATAGCCTTATTGGAATCATTTTGCATTCTTGCCAACATATAGGCTTCTGGGATGTTTCTTGGTCTTAAAATCCTAACAGGATAACCAATATCAGGGTTAATTGCTCTCAAGAACATACTAACAGCATACTCATCAGGTATGTTCACTCTAGTTAATCCCAAATCAAACTCTTTACACACATCATCTAATGAGCCAGTCTGTCTAATGGAAGCCAATGCCCCCATAGCATCATGGACTAACTCATCAGCAAATCTTGTACACACAAAAGATTTATACTCATTCCAAGACAGGCCTTCAATTGATCCATTTCTGGATTTAACAAAGGACTGATGCCACAGTAATGCAGCATCTTCAAAATGAACAACTGCATACTTGACCTTCAACCTATCAGGGGTTTCATCAATGGCAAAGTAATGCTCTACCCTGCATATCCATCCCTCAACGTTTGTACCATCGAATTTGGGGAAATCCAACTTAGTCAAACGTTGACTGTTTCGATAGGAGGATTGCTCTTCATCACCACCTCCACTGCCAGTACTAGTTCTGAATTGATTATTAGATGGATCATCATTGTTAATGGGTTTCAGTAACTTGAGCAATTCAGTCATTTGAGATCTGATTTCATTCACAGCTTCAGTGTTTTTGGCTAATTCACTGATGTTCTGACCTGTGACTTTCTCAAGACGAGCCAAGGCCGAATCATGTTCTTGAATCTTTTGTTCCATTGATTGGTTACGGGTTGACATTAGGGTAATCAAGAAAAAACAGAGTAATGACAAAAAGAAATGAAAAGAATGGCTCAAATGGGTAAACGAAACGAAGGAATGGTTTATAGGCTCAAGATTGTGTAACAAAATGAAGAGGTATGTTTTTCAGGCTCAAAAATGGTTAACAATGGTGGAAAAGGTTGGTAGTGATGACGGAATAGGGTGGTGAAGATGGTGGTTTATGGTGGTGACTGGTGGTTGTGAACGACGGTTAAGCTGGTTATAACGAAAAAAAAACGGTTACGATCACAGCTGTCCAAGGAGGAACAGCTCTGATACCACTTGATAAGAATGAGAAGAATCTTAAGAGAGAGAATCAATCAAACCAAGCTAATCTCTTATTATTATTGAAGCTATTTATAGAGATACATTGTGTTCTTGGTTTCCCGCCTATACAACGGCTACAACTAACTGATCAACTAACTTTTGAACTATCTAACATTGACACTTTCAGTCCCTATCATTACAATTATTACAATTAATGCCCAATTACAATTCTCATTCGTAACACACCACCATCGTCGAACCACCCCCTTCCTTTCCTAATCGACCATCGACACACCACCTTCTTTCCATCACAGCCAGCCCCCACCACTACTGTTTCACGTGCCTCCAACGAAAGCAGTGGGTGTTATCGGTGGAAAGAAGGTCGTATAAACAGAGGGAAAGAGAGAGGTCGGATGAATATAGGAGAGAGAGAGAGAGAGAGAGGAAGAGGTGGTCTGAAACATCCATAGAGAAAGATTATTATTATTATTATTATTATTATTATTATTATTATTATTATTATTATTATTATTATTATTATTATTATTATTATTATTAGAGGCATGTTATTTACACAATAACATTTTTTAGGTTTGCACAACCCTCTACTGCTCGTAGAGGGCTCAACGGGCCATAGAGGGTGTCAGTGCAATTAATGCAAGTCAGCTCTACGGCCCGTAGAGGTGGTTTGGTGAGAAGCATTTAAACCCTAGACGGCCCGTAGAGACCTCTACGAGCCGTATAGGGTACGAGGTACGAGAATAATCAATGTTCAGACTGACTTTGCAGTGTGTCAGTCTGAAAATTCTGTACCTCTACGGGCCATAGAGCTCTATACGACCCGTAGAAAAGTGGGCTGTTGAGAGCATTAAACCCTATACGGCCCATAGAGACCTCTACGGCCGTAGAGGTCCAGATAAATCCTTCTTCCTTGTCTCCTTTTCTCAGACAACGAAAATTTTAAAAAAAACGGAGCACGAAAAATCTGATCGATTCCAAGCTACCACGATGTCTTCGAGCCACTACAGTAATGTTTCGGAGCAATGGGAGCATTCGTATAGCATATCTCACGTCTCGGAAAGCATTTTCGGACCCGTGGTGGAACGTGGTGAGGAGGAGGTTAGATCCGTTGTTCACGGTGAAGACGGGAATGCGCTTCCCGATTTGAACCTGCTACCCGATTTGAACCTGCTGCCCGGTTTGAACGAGGAGTACGGGACTTATCATTCGCACGAGGAGGGTCATGGCAGCTTCAAGGGATCGCACGAGGGAGGTGATAACGGTGGCGACAACGGTGGCGACAACGGTGGCGACGAACCTGTCCCGGAGGTTTCGTTTGAAACAAATCAGGTGTGTTTATGTGTTTATGTATTTACACTTGTTTATAATTTAGACCCGTGTATATGTAATAGTGTACATATTTAGACTCGTATATTTAGCCCCGTACATATATTTGTTTTAGGGTTTGTGAGATTTGAACTCGTATATATTAGTTGTTATTTGAACTCGTATATCAATTTTGCAGGTATTCGGGTCTCTTAAAGACCTGACAGATTGGGTTTATGAAAGGGCCAAAATTAATGGTTACATTACCGTATACGGACGTACTGTTTCAGATGGCAGGGGGCCGAATAGGAGGGTGACGACGACATGGATACGATGTGACCGTAGTGGCGTACATCGTAGTGTAGCCACGGTTCGAAAGACGGGGAGCAAAAAATGTGATTGCAAGTTTGAACTAAAAGGGAAATACCACTCCGGCCACGATGGTTATATTTTGGAGGTCGTGAACCAAAAACATAATCACAAACCTTTCCAACACATCGAGGGTCACGCGTATGCTAGGAGGCTGGGTCCGGGCGAGTTAAAATTGGTGGATACACTTTACTTTCAAAATGTTACGCCAGTAGACATACATACGGCCGTTAGAAAACAAAACCCGGATAGTCCCTGCATCTTAAGAGACATACATAACACAATAACCAAGGTTAGGCATTTGTTATACGGGGGCAGGACTCAAATGCAGGTATTATTATCTCTTGTTATTAATTATTATTATTACTAGCTACTACTACTTTATTATTATTTTTTAATTATTATTATTATTGCTATGCAGGTACTCGAAACCACATTGGTGGAAAAAGAATTTATTTACTTCACCCGGAAGAATGCCTCTACAAAAGCGATCGAGGATATTTTGTTTGTCCATCCCATCTCGCACAGATTATGGCGTACGTTCCCGCATGTGCTGATGATTGATGCGACCTACAAAACGAACGAGCATAAACTTCCGTTTGTTCAAGTTGTGGGTATGACATCAACATCCAAGTCGTTTTGTGTCGCCCATCGCATTTATCTCCCGTGAAAAAAATGATAACTACCTGTGGGTGCTACAAAGGCTTAAAGATTTGCTAGAAGATAGTATGGAGCCCCGTGCTATAATAACTGATTGTGAGAAAGCCTTGATGAATGCATGCGACATTGTATTTCCAGCAGCTTCAAAGTTGTTATGCAGGTAATACATATTATTATTATATTATTATTATTATTATTATTATATATTTTATTATTACGAGTTTTATTATGCATTCAGGTATCACATTCACAAAAATGTATTGAAGCACTGCAGACAAGCCTTTGGAGATAAAGATTGGAAAATATTTGTGAAATCTTTTAAGCGACTATGTAGATCTTCATCTCCAGAATGGTACCGACACTGGTTAGACCGATTCTACAAACGACTATGTCAGGACGAACGAGATGGTACATTCACCGTATTAATTTAGTTTAAAACGCATACACACATTAACAAATAACTTTGTTCTATTTTTTACAGATGTTTTTGAATATGTAGACCGGGTCTGGCTACGTGACTACAAAGAACGGTTTGTTTCTGCATGGACAGACACAAACTACAACTTTGGTCAGTATACGACCAACAGAGTTGAGAGCCAGCATTCAAGGTTAAGATGCACATTAAGGGGCCTAACAACTCGCTTCCACAAACTTGTGATGATTGTAGACGATGTGGTAACGTCACAAGAGAGGGCAATAAACCACTCGTTTGAAGAGAGTCTGTCGGTGAAAAAGGTGCACCATGACATACCGATTTTTGAGGACCTACTTGGTAAAGTTTCCCATGCAGCGATCGAAAAGTTGTTAACTGAGATAAATTATATACAGAATTTGAGGAAACAAAAAAATACTTGTGGTCACCAGCTTTTCACGAGTTCTGGGTTGCCGTGTGCATGTCGATTAGATTCGTATATAAATACAGGTAATACCATTACTTTATTAATTATTATTATATATTAATTATTATTATAATTATTATTATTATTAATAATAATTATTATTATTATAAAATACAGGAATAAAAATACAGTTGTCCGAAGTAGACGTCTTCTGGAGACGACTGAATTACGAACCGGAAGTAGTAGGGGGGGAACGTGACCTTGCGAGTGAGTGGGAAATAGTCAAAAAAGCAATACAGTCTCAACCACCACGGGTTCAAAGAAATATGTTGTCAAAAATAAAGTCGGTGGTAAATCCAAGTATGACTGACACTCAACCTCCTGAGAAACAAAAGAATACTCGCGGGCGCCCAACTAAAAAATCACAGAAAAAAACAGGAGGAGGATGCGAAAGAAAAAGTTAGTATTATTATTATTATTATTATTATTATTATTATTATTATTATTATTATTATATATTATTATTTGGGAAACTTGTAGACAACTTGTGTTGTCTGGTTTGAACGAAAACAGGGGAAACTCTGCCCAATTTTTTTATAAAATCTTTGATTATTTATTTAATTATTTATTTATTGTTATTATTATTATTATTATTATTTAATTATTTATTTATTGTTATCCATTGTAGGAGGACGAGCCTGCTAGAAGACGTAGGCCATCAGATCCGGGTAAAGATAAAATGAGAGTGTGTGATAGAGATTTTCCACTGTTAGTAGGGAACAGGTACATTAATAACTATTCATACATACATACATGATTTTCCACTGTTTGTATAGATTTTCCCTAATCATGATTTCCCAATATTTGGCGGTGACAGGTATAGATTTGCGATTCAAGAATTTAAGCATGCGATTCATCCCCTTTTTCGACAGTTTGTCACGCACATTCAAGATGTTCAGCCGGACGGGTAACTGTGGATTCCGAGCTGCATGTGTGGCTTTAGATTTGCTGGAGGGAGACTGGGAATGGATGCGCCAAGTTCTTCTACAAGAGATGATGGGGGACAGCCAGCAAGATTGGGTAAGGGTTTTCGACACAATAGGAACAAACGGGTTCGCCCACATATACTCGACCTTAGATTGGAGGGGAACGGGGAACGCACCTATTCAAAATGGATGGAAGTGCCTTCGACTGCATTACTGATTGCTCAGGGTATTTGTGTGGTTGTTCAACTCTTCTTTGCTGAAGGAGCGTGCACTGTCTTCCCTTTGTTTACTCATCCTGATAGCGTACCACAACATCGTATCATATCGATAGCCTTCGTGAACGGCAACCACTACATCATGCTTAAGCTAGCAGACGCGCTCCAATGCCATATCCGAGTGGAGCATGGTCGACGTGGGTAGATGTAGAACGCAACCCATGGTTGGCGCTATACGGGGATCGTATAGAGGAGGGACGTACGCTATCTCAAAGACCTCCACAGTATTTTGACCTTACTCGTAGTCCTAGGAGTTCTGATTCTTCTGATTCTGATAATCTGGTGTAACTTTGTTTCTATAATGTATAATGATTTATTATGTATAGTTTTTTTGTTTTTATTATTATTTTACCTATACAATAAGAAATGAAAACGTTTTTTTTTATAAAAAAACTTATAAAACATAATTAAACTAACAAAATACAAAAAAAAACCAAAAAATCTACTGGCCCGTATAGGGCTATATGGGCCGTAGAAGGATGATATCTACGGGCCGTAAGGACCTCTACGACCCGTAGGAGTCTGGAGTTTGGGTCGTAGAGACCATTTTTTGGTCGTAGAGGATATTGAGTCTACGGGTCGTAGAGATCAATACGGCCCGTAGGTAAAAAGTTTTTAGTTTTTTAAAAATTTGTGACATTTAAAAATAAAATCAGACATTTTTTAAAAAAATTTTGTGTCTACGGGTCGTAGAGGGTGATACGAGCCGTAGATATAGGATTTTTTTTTTAAAAAATTTTGGTTTACTAGTTCTGTGTTAGATATAATTTTGTTGGGTTTTATACCAGCGAACTGGTAGCCCAGATGGTCCCCATTATTACTATAAGTATAGTGATAAACTGCTCAAGTTCGATCCTCGTCCCAACCGGTTTTGTTTTTTTATCATTATCTACGGCCCGTATAGAGCTCTACGGGCCGTATTTAAAATTTTAAATCAGTTATCTTCGAGCCTGGTCAGATCTATCTTCATTTTCCCCAAAAACACCACCATCTCTAACCCTTTCTCCCTCAAACCCTAATCCAACCACCACCATCGACCCAAACCACCATCTCTAACCCTCACCTCACCCCTTTCTGCCTCCCCTCCACTACAACCACCCACCTCTGCCGCCTTCTCCACCAAACCCTACCCCCTGTTCGATCCCCAACCCTGTCAATCACATCACCAACACCACCACCACCACACGATAACCACATCACCACCAATAAACACCATCTTCCTCCACCACTGCAACCACCCACTACCACCGCCTTCTCTCACCAAAGGTTTTTTTCTCTTTATTTTTTTTTTCAGTTTTTTTTTTTTAGTTTAATTTTTTTCTGTTGAATTTGTTGATTGTTGTGTTTAAAGGTTGTTAATTTTTTTGTGTTTTTTACTCTCATTGTAGTCAATTAGGGCCAATAAGGTTTTGTGGATGTAAATGGGTCGATTGGTTTAGGCGATTTAGGAATAGGCGATTTAGGAATAGGCGATTAGGCGATTGTTATTTATTCGTCTCCAAACATGCTTTTCTGCATTGTTGACTTTACGAATTGGTTTTTTGCTTTTTGGTTTCAAGAGGAGATGTTAAACCAAATTTTCATACAAACGCGCGCTCAGCGGTGACCAAACGCGCGCTCAGCGCTGAACCGCGT
>JAUTDX010003501.1:0-42845 GCA_030844895.1 Ambrosia x helenae
ATAAAGTTGGTATTTAGTTCGTTTATTGTTATTGTTTTGGGATCTTTTAGACGACTTGTGTTGTCTGGTTCGTACAAAAACAGAGGAAACTCTGCCGAAATTTTTGTTGTGATAATGATCTTTGTTTTGTTTTGCAGATATGGCACCTAAAAGGAAGCGTGCTCCCGAGCCTGAAGATGGGGATCCTATGGTGTTGGGTCAGATGACCGACTGGGTATACTGGTCCCAACACGATCCTTATGAGGTCGTCCGGTGGGACAAGATGGAGTCGCATCTGTTTCCGCATCGCGCGGCATCGACTGGACTGCACTTCATTCCATCGATGCGGCGGAGAGATTTCTGGAGTCGCATTATGTTTGCTGACCTCCACCAGGATGTGCATCGGCCGCTTACGGTTGAGTTCATCTCCACCTTTTGCTATACGCCGCTCCCAGCCGGTGCGGATCCCGATGCTGATCATGATCCTGAGATATGGTTCAGGATGTTTCGACACCTCCACACGTTTTCGATGGACGATTGGGCTACGAGGTGTTTAGGGAGGTACACCGAGGATGAGCTCGTCCAGGATATGTATATTGCAGGCTTGACTGTTTAAGGTGGTACACCGAGGACGAGCTCGTCCAGGATATGTATGTTGCAGGCTTGACCACTTTGCCTAACAACATGCTGATTTCGTGATGGCCCACTATCAGTGGTGGTGTAGCGTATGCGGCGGACGCCGAGAGGTATTATTATTATTTTCAAGTTTTAGCTTTATTATTATTATTACTGTTGTTCTTGTTCTTTAGTTCCTTTAGGCTTTTAGTTCGTTTATTATTATCGTTATTTTAGACGACTTGCGTTGTCTGTTTCATACAAAAATAGAGGAAACTCTGCTGAATATTTTATAATTTTATTATTATCCTGTGTAGGCCAGCAACATCAGGGACCCTCTGATTCGTTACCTACACCGTGTGATTACCTTGTCTATTTTCCGGGCGGTGTAGTTCTAACGAAAGGGTCAATCAGATCGACCTTTTCTTTTTGTACTGCGTCCTCAGGGGGAGGCCGGTTGCGCTGCACAAGTGCTTTGTTGACTACGTTACCGGCTACCCTCATAGGCATTCAGCCGGGGCTATTCCGATTAGGGGGTTGGTCACCGCCATAGCGTTGCGCGTATGCCCGGCCGACTTGTGGATCCATATTGAGGACCAGAGATTATCGAGTTCGATGTTGCCCAAGTATGATTATTATTTATTTATTATTTATTGTAATTTATAATTTATTATTTAATATTATTGTTATTGTTGTACGTTTCAGGCGAATAAACATTACGACTATGCAGATGAAGGTGGCGACCAGGGACCCGGGCAACCGTCCACCGCATATTTCCAGCGCGCTTGGGGTCAAGCTGGCGACCGTGGCAAGCATTTTGTACCACAGCCGCTGCTACATATTGAGTGGCCGCGTGCCGAGGAGGTTCAGATGCCACATGTTGGCGACGTCTGGATCAGATTGGTTCGCTTCAGGCTGAGATGGGGTCGATTCGGGCTGACATGGGGTCGATGCGGGCTGATATGGAGGGGATGCGGGCGGATATACGGTGGTTGGTGTAGAGCGAGAATGATAAGAGAGCACATTTTGATATGGAGCCACATGGGGCGTCCACGAGTCACCAGGGTGGGGCGTCCACCAGTCAGCCGGGTGGGTCTGGTCAGCCGGGACGGGCCGGGTCCTTAGTTTGTTTATTTAGATCGTGTATTTTGAATAGTATCGTTTCTTTATTTGAACATGTTTTATTTTGTACGTAAATGATTGAATGTTATGCTTTATTTTATTTTATTTTATTGTTCGTATCTTTGGTTTTGTTTAGTTCGGCAACATAAACGTTAATAAAAACCAAACATTCATATTCACATCCATATAAAAAAAAATCATATTATACAAATAAAAAAACATTTATAAAAAAACAAACATTTATATTCACATCTCTAACCCATCTTAAACACCCACACTACACTTATAAAAAACCAAACAATCATCACTCAATCATTGCCAATGATTACCAATGATTGGTAATCATTTAGGGTTTTGCTACGGGTCGTGGGGGCCTTGATGGGCCGTCGTTTTGTCGGGTTGGCGCCTATACGGGCCATGGAGGCCTTGACGGGTCGTGTGGGGTTGTGCAAATAAAAAACCCTAATGTGTATATAACGGGAGCCTTTATAAAAGACCGCACTTTCATTTGGAATACCTGACTAACGATGTCAGGGTGATCCTGAGGAGATGTGGCGCCACATCGCTGCAACTCGCGCGTGATTTCAGGCCACCTAACATTGCATGTGAATGTTATGAAATACCATGGGTTTCCATGTACGCGACAAATTTCCAAAGCATCTTGATAGTGTTTGTACATGTAACGCGGACCCCCGATAACTGAGGCCGGCAGAATTACGTGTTTACCAATACTGTCTGCCTGTGTATCGCCCTTGGCAATAAGTCACACAATGGCCCGTGTTGACCTCGACGGCCCGTTTAATAATTAATTTAAACAAAATAAAAAAATAAACGGACCGTGGAGGCCTCCACGGCCCGTCAAAAACAAAGCTTCCTTGGAAGATTCCTTAAATTTTAACTTAAAAAAAATATAAAAAAAAAAACAACGGACCGTGGAGGCCTCCACGGCCCGTCAAAAGAGGAAGCTTCCCTTAGAAGCTTCCTTAAATTTAAAAAAAAAAAAAAAAAAACAACGGACCGTGAAGGCCTCCACGACCCGTCAAAAACAAAGCTTCCCTTGGAAGCTTCCTTAAATTTTAAATTAAAAAAAATAATAAAAAAACAACGGACCGTGGAGGCCTCCACAGCCCGTGGTGAAATCTGAATTCCCCCAAAATCAGATATGGTTCGAATTTTTCCCTCTCTCTTCTCTCTCACCCCCCCCCCCCCTCTCTCTCTCTCGGCGATCCACCACCATCCTCCACCGTCCTCCTCCTTCCTCCTCCTCCGTCCTCTTCCGCCTCAACCAGGTATTATCAGTATTATTGTTATTATTATTATTATTATTATTATTATTATTATTATTATTATTATTATTATTATTATTGTTAGTTTTAGGGTTTTTTTTGGCTGTGGCGGTGGTCATGTGGTGGTTGGGTGGGGTGAGGGAGGTGGTGGGGCTGTTGTGGTGGTGGGACAGTGGTGGTGGTTGGGAATGGGTGGTGGTTGGGCAGGGTGGTGGTGTGGTGGTGGTGGGTTGGGGTAGGGTGAGGGAGGTGGTGGTGGTGGTGGTTGGGCTAAACGTTTAGGCACGTGTTAACATAAAGGCGTGCCTAAACGTTTAGGTGCGCCTTTATGTTCAACACAATGGCGCGCCTAAACATAAAGTTGGTATTTAGATGACTTGTTTTGTCTGGTTCGTACAAAAACAGAGGAAACTCTGCCGAAATTTTTGTTGTGATAATGATCATTGTTTTGTTTTGCAGATATGGCACCTAAAAGAAGCGTGCTCCCGAGCCTGAAGATGGGGATCCTATGGTGTTGGGTCAGATGACCGAATGGGTATACAGGTCCCACCACGATCCTTAGGAGGTCCCCCGGTGGGACAACATGGAGTCGCATCCTGTTTCTGCTTCGCGCGACATCGACTGGACTGCACTTCGTTCCATCAATGCGGCAGATAGATTTTTGGAGTGGATCCCCGCCGACAGCCTGTGGGGGCGGATGTTTGCTGACCTCCACCAGGATGTGCATCGGCCACTTACGGTCGAGTTTATCTCCACCTTTTGCTATACGCCGCTCCCAGCCGGTGCGGATCCCGATGCTGATCATGATCCTGAGATACGGTTCAGGATGTTTGGACACCTCCACACATTTTCGATGGATGATTGGGCTACGAGGTGCTTAGGGTGGTACACCGAGAACAAGCTCGTCCTGGATATGTACGTTGCAGGCTTGACCACATTGCCTGACGACATGCTGATTTTGTGGTGGCCCACTATCGGTGGTGGTGTACCGTATGCGGCGGACGCCAAGAGGTATTATTATTATTTTCAAGTTTTAGCTTTATTATAAAATACTGTTGTTGTTGTTGTTGTTTAGTTCGTTTACGTTTTTAGTACGTTTATTATTATCGTTATTTTAGACGACTTGCATTGTCTGATTCGTACAAAAATAGAGGAAACTCTGCCGAAAATTTTATAATTTTATTATTATCTTGTGCAGGGCCAGCAACATCAGGGACCCTTTGATTCGTTACCTACACCGTGTGATTACCTGGTCTATTTCCGGGCGGTGTAGTTCTAACGAAAGGGTCAATCAGATCGACCTTTTTTTTGTACTGCGTCCTCAGGGGGAGGCCGGTTGCACTGCACAAGTGCTTTGCTGACTACGTTGCCGGCTACCCTCATAGGCATTCAGCCGGAGCTATTCCGATTAGGGGATTGGTCACTGCCATAGCGTTGCGCGTATGCCCGGCCGACTTATGGATCCGTATTGACGACGGCTACCCTCATAGGCATTCAGCCGGAGCTATTCCGATTAGGGGATTGGTCATCTACTTCAGCAGGTTCTGGATCAGATTGGGTCGCTTCGGGCTGAGATGGGGTCGATTCGGGCTGACATGGGGTCGATGCGGGCTGATATGGAGGGGATGCGGGCGGATATACGCTGGTTGGTGTAGAGCGAGAATGATAAGAGAGCACATTTTGGTATGGAGCCGCATGGGGCGTCCACCAGTCAGCAGGGTGGGGCGTCCACCAGTCAGCCGGGTGGGTCAGGTCAGCCGGACAGGTCGGGTCCTTAGTTTGTTTTTTTAGATCGTGTATTTTGAATAGTATCGTTTCTTTATTTGAACAACATGTTTATTTTGTATGTAAATGTTTGAATGTTATGCTTTATTTTATTGTTCGCATATTTGGTTTTGTTTAGTTCGGCAACATAAACGTTAATAAAAACCAAACATTCATATTCACATCCATATAAAAAAAATCATATTATACAAATAAAAAAAACATTTATAAAAAACCAAACATTTATATTCACATCTCTAACTAATCTTAAACACCCACACTACACTTATAAAAAACCAAACAATCATCACTCAATCATTGCCAATGATTAGCAATGATTGGTAATCATTTAGGGTTTTGCTACGGGTCATGGGGGCCTTGATGGGCTGTCGCTTTGTCGGGTTGGCGCCTATACGGGCCGTGGAGGCCTTGACGGGTCGTGTGGGTTTGTGCAAATAAAAAACCCTAATGTGTATATAACCGGAGCCTTGATAAAAGACCGCACTTTCATTTGGAATACCCGACTGACGATGTCAGGGTTATCCTGAGGAGATGTGGCGCCACATCGCTGCAACTCGCGCGTGATTTCAGGCCACCGAACATTGCATGTGAATGTTATGAAATACCATGGGTTTCCATGTACGCGACAAATTTCCAAAGCATCTTGATAGTGTTTGTACATGTAACGCGGACCCCCGATAAATGAGGCCGGCAGAATTACGTGTTTACCAATACTGTCTGCCTGTGTATCGCCCTTGGCAATGGCATCATGTACACCCTGTAAGAATTCACTCCAAAATTCCTGTTGGTTATTTCTGCAATACTCAAGGCGACAATGTTCAACACATATATACGCGTGCACAAGATACTGTTGCAACAACCGCGATGCAGGGAGTAAATGCGTATAAGTGTTTTCCCTATCATGTATCTAGTAACCGTAAAACATAATCGGCGTCAACTTTCGTTCCTCCGGAATAGGAGCGTTCTCGTCCATGGGGGAGAGGTGATAGTAGTCGCAAATTTGGCGACCAACCTTGCTCACCACGCGGGAACAAAATCGGGTACTGTGATGGCATATATGAGGGATGCAGTGTGCTAACACGATGAGGAGTTCCATCTATGGCCCTTATGATAACATCATAATCTACAGACAATTCATGACTGTGACAAACTATCGCACCAAACACAATGTATGTTGGATTCTCATGAGCACGATCTATTGCACGACTTCACAAGCGTATAACAAAATTTGGAAGTTCATTCGAAACACATATTTCGCAAGCAGATCTAAATATTTTCACATATTCGTTTACATGATCAAACATGTTTGTAAGTGATGCTATTTCGTGTAATCAATCCATAGAAAGCAGATTCGAAAAATATCTCAATCTGTTAGAAATCTCATTTTCAGGATCAAATATATACATCTGCAGAAAACGCGGATTCTCACCTAAAGGCGGGCAAACAGTTTCGAGCCAATGTGAAACTTGGCCAGAAACCTTAAACACATAGGGCGCCGAACCGTTGTTGATACTATCATCAACGGTAGCCCCGAAAGAAGTCATTGAAAACATCGAATTATACGCCCTAATATCCGACAAAAAACATCAGATCTGAAAAAAATCAATCAATAAGTCGGGAGGATGTGACGGGTAATCCAAAACTAATCGACCACCACGACAACACCTATTAAAACGTGGCCTAACACTAAGCGGATATGAGGAAAGGCGCTCCTCAAACCAAAACAGTACACCACAAAATTCGTACACCTCACTGCAGGTCCCTAAATCAAGGTACAAAGACGACAATTGTAACAATGGCTCGACCACACCTCCTGACCCAAAACCTAAAGCAACCCCGCCATCATGCACTGCTCTAGAACACAATATCGACTGCCTACACATTCTATGTAATGTAGTGGTAGACGAAGAAGTTGCCTCTGACCGCGACGATGAACCAATCTCAAATGAGGAAGGCTGGACACGACGCCTTTTAGAAGGCTACATAGCATTACCAAAAAATTTTGTCAACAAACCCTATTCAAAACACACACCTTATCCTACATAACTAAACCCTTAATAGTTTTTTAGAAAAACTGATGAACAAACGATAAGCAATCATCAATTATCATTTCAATTATCAGTTGAAAAGACAGAAAACTAACCTGCATTCAGTATACACCAACAGTCTGCAAAGCCTGCACTTAGACGAACAACAAAACATACACAGAAATTACAAATTGGGACAAACCGCAATTTTTTATGAAAACTCTTATAATAACAACCACCAATTTTTTTATAACTTACCACACAGTTTTGACTATAATGCAACCAAAACATATAGTTTCACATACAAATCACAGATTAAACATAAATAAATCATACATATCTAAATCTAAACCAAAATGTTTGATACCGAAAATAAAATAACAGGGCAGTTCTAAACTTTATTCTCACTTGAAGTTTTAAAACCAACAGAGTGAGGCGTTAGTGTAACCGTTTAGCCTTTAAATTAAACATGTGTAAACTTCTGGAAACAAAACAGGCGCAAACATAAACAATGCGTTATAACAGGTTACACCAACAACACCTTCGAACCATAGTTTATAAAATCCATGAAAGAAACTATAGCTGAAATTTTCAACCCAACAGTATGAAGCGAACAGGTTACACCAACAACGCCTTCAAACCTTGGTTTATAAAGTTCACGAAACAAAATACACGCAGACATACACAATGCATTATAACATGTTATCAGTTGAACTTTTCAACCCAACAGAATGAAGCGAACAGGTTACACCAAGCCGCGACATTTTTAACTAGTATATAGCAAAAATAATTACCACAACAAATTAAAAAAAAAAACACCTTAAAACCTTTGTTTAACCTTAACTTTAAAAAAACACACTCTGGTAACCATTTCTCATCTTAAACTTGTATATATCACAAATAAGAGAAAATTGCTCGAATGGTCCCTGTGGTTTACTCAGATTTCACCTTTAGTCCCCAACTTTTAAAAATTACATCTGTAGTCCTCAACTTTTGATTTTTTTAACTCGGATGGTCCCTGGAGTTAACTGAGGTTAGATTATCCAGTTAAGTGGGTGTAAAATTACTAAACTACCCTTACTTTAAAAAAAATAAGAAAATGAATTAATTAATAAAAAACAAAGAGGACCCACTTAACCCCTTAACCAATCATGTGTCTCCACCCATTCTTAGTGGGGCCCATTCACTTCATCTTCCTTACCTTACCCCATCACCACCACCACCGCCACCACCTCCCCAAATCATGGACCAACCGCTTCCCCCATTAATAACCAAATCTGTTCCCACAATCAACAAAAATAACAAATACCCAAATCAAATCAAATCACAGGATCATAATCAACAAAAGATCAAAAGTATTGCAACGGGAGCCACCAGCTGGCTCACTGGACCTAATCAGGAAATCTTTAAAAATAGGTGATTAAGATAAGTGCTATTTTGTTCCACCTACTATGATTGAACAAGCTGATGAGATGATAAGAAAAGAACTTTTGTTATTACTGGAACATGATAATGCCAAATACCCTCTTGATGACAAGGAGAAAAAGAAAGGAAATAAACGAGCAGGTGGGAAATCTGTTTCTGTTCCTGTTAATAACCAGATCTGTGATGGGTGACGAAGGTGGCGCCAACGGTGGATCCACTGCCGTCGCCTCCTCTTCCTTCACTCTCCTCCGGTTGCTTCTTCCTCTCGACCCCTCTTTCTCTCTCTCTCCGCATTCTCTTTCTCTCTCTTTCTCCTCTTCTTTCTCTTGCTGTTTCCAAAAATCATGTGTGTGATGTGCTAGCAGGTTGTGATGTGCAAGGGAGAGGGTGGTGGTGGTTTGTGAAGGGGATGGGGTGAGGAAGATGAAGTGGTGGGTCCTACTAAGAATGAGTGGAGACACATGATTGGCTAGGGGTTAAGTGGGTCCTCTTTGTATTTTATTAATTAATTGATTTTCTTATTTTTATTAAAGTAAGGGTAGTTTTGTAATTTCACACCCACTTAACTGGATTATTTAACCTCAGTTAGCTCCAGGGACTATCCGAGTGCAAAAAATGCACTGTTTCGGGACTAAGCCTGTAATTTTGAAAACTTAGGGACTATAGGTGAAAAAGGGCAAACCACAAATAATAACAACACACGTCTGCTAAACTGTTGCTCACTACACGTTTTGTTCTAGCGTGTCTGCTTCTCAAACACCCTTTTCTTTCTTTCTTTCCACACATCCAGCCACCACGCTGATTCTGTCATTGACTCATCCACTCACCACTACTACTGATGTCATTAACTCCCGCCGACCCACTCCTCCACTAGGCTTCGCTGACTACAGCCATTATCATCCCTACCATTTACACTGGCCTACAAAACCATCAATCTTCACCTATACAACCTCTCCACCACACTTTTCCACCCTGTTCTACCCCTACCATTCTCTAGCAGTGCCCACCACACACAACCTCCCCTCTCCACCTCTGGCCTTTAAGAAACCACTCTCCACATGACATTCCATCAACACTTCTCCCCAAATCC
Organism: Ambrosia x helenae; assembly: GCA_030844895.1. NCBI lineage: Eukaryota > Viridiplantae > Streptophyta > Magnoliopsida > Asterales > Asteraceae > Ambrosia > Ambrosia x helenae. The sequence continues at coordinate 9,330 of JAUTDX010003501.1, forward strand.
CATTCATTTAAAAACAACATGAGACAAAAAATACATTTGAAACTACACTCTTTGGTCAAAAATTTCAAAACAAACAGAGTTTTTAAACACAAATTATTACTGACAAACCATTTCAAACAACAAATCAGAACATAATTCAACCAACGACTCTCCACATGATATTCCAACATTCCTTCTCCCCTAATCCCATTCATTTAAAACCAACAGCACCCAAATACATTTGAAACTACACTCTCTCGCCAAAATTTTAAAACAAACTGAGTTTTAAAACATAAAATTATTAATGAAAAAGCATTTAAAACGACATATCAGAACATAACTGTAAAATACACAGAAGTTTAAAAAACAGATTACAGAAAATGCATTTTAGGCAACAAATGAAAACCGAGTTTTACAACATCAAAATATTACCAAAAACTCTTTTCAATCAAGAAATTATTACTGAAAAATCATGTCAAACAACAAATTATTACTGAAGACTATTTTAACACAACAAATAAAAACAGTAAAATAACCTTACCATCTGACATTTTAAAACAACAAACTAAAACAAAGTTTTAAATTTACAGGGAAAAAAATTAAAGCTTTCCTCGCAACGTGACTTTTCTAACGAACATGCAGCCAAAAATATAGAGACGTTAAATAAGTTACCTGCTTCAATTTGCTCCAAAGCTCAATAACCTGAAGGCTGCTATTGAAACCCGAAAGGAGAAGAAAGCTTCAAATGTTTAAATCAAAGACTTTATAAGAGTGGAAACTGATGACAAACAAAAACTTAAACGTGGACACCCAAAAAGGTGACACCTGGAAACCACTTATAGCATTAAAAAAAAACTAAAATGATGAAAAAATAAAACAAAGCCTAAATGACTCGAACCGGGTATCACACCAAACAAAGCATCAATCCCACCATCGATGTCACACCATTTTACCTTAACATAATTGAAACCATTTTTATTTAAACACTTTAATTGTAATTAGCTAGAAAACACTATTTATGGAGACCCTAAAATAAATATAAAGGATATTGCTATTGCTAATATAAAAAGTTAATTACTTCCCTTTTTTATTTTATTTTATTCAGCCAAATAATATTTATTACACATATATATACATAATAACATTCATATTTGTTGTCCTCCAATGAAATTAACAAGCCACATTAGAAGCACCATGGTGAAAAACCCACTTAAACTCGTTTCCAATTTCACAATCTTTTTATCCGATCATCTCCATTGGCGATTCATCTTTATTCTAATCCCTTCACTCTCCCTCATAGTCCTCTTCTTCCTCTTCCTCTTCCTCTCCACCACAACTGCCAACCCATTCTACACCACCACCAACGTCACAGAAAACAAACATAACTGGAAGTCCGAGTTACTCCAATCTAGGATCGCTGTTTGTTTGGTCGGGGGAGCCCGGCGGTTCGAGTTGACGGGACCATCCATCCTCGAAAATGTGCTTAATGTGTACCCAAACTCGGATTTGTTTCTCAACAGTCCACTGGACGAGAATTCGTATAAATTCTCTCTGTTGAAATTGGCACCTAGACTAGCCGGTCTAAGGATCTTACCGGCGAGTCATGTGCCTGAAACCGGGGCGGCCGTCCGAGTGTTGACTCGGAAGAACTCGCCCAATGGCATTCAGGTAAATTTTGCTGGTAATTATAATTATAAAGTTAGTTTAAAAGTTTGTTGGTTCATGAAGTGAACACGTTACAAATGCATCATGCATGGTTGGTACTTTATGCCTTTCGGCTTTCTTCATTGGTCTACATGTGATTAGTTGAGCGGGGCATGTTCGGTGTTAAATAGGTTTTGTTTACGTATAGACGGGTACAAGTGGAGACTCGACACGAACATTAAAGTTCGACACGAATCCGCATATGACACGGACATAAATATTTATGGGTTAATAGAAACTATAAAACCTGATTTTTCTAGCTTTTAGTTATCTTAAAATATTAATTTTTGTTTTAACTTTTAAGCGTTATTATAATAATATACAACACATGTTTTTAAAATAGAGAATAAATGCGTTAAATTGATTAACATGTTAACCTGGTAAGTTTGATAAAAATACAGCATGTTTAATTAAAAACATTTTCAAGATGCACATAAATTAATTTAACCTTTGCTCCTAGTAAACTCAGACTCTTAAATTTTATACTTTATCTTGGGTTTGTATCATGAACTAAATTCATAATTATGCATTTAGTAGGTGTAACACGTAATGCCTAATCTCAATCATATAGGATGGCACCCTTTAGTACTAGGACGGCCAATTTTAATAGTTTTGATATGGTTTATACTTCGATATAACACGTGTCCCTTATTGATTTTTTGACTTCTTTTTATATGATCAGAGGAAAGGGTAATAAATTTTTGTATGATATATTTGACAAAAAAAAAACAATTAAAAAAAATATTTTTTTTACTTATTTTTATATGATCATGGTAAAGAAACAATAAATTTTTGTATGATATGTTTGACATAAAATAGCAAACTAGCTTGTGATGACATAAAATAACAAACTAGTGTGATAATAGAATTCATTTTGGATTAAAAGCATCATCTTACAACCGAGCATTAATCGGTTATAATATCACTAGATTATATGGCCGAAGTTTTTTCAGGATGGATAAATCTAATATAAATTAATAAAATACTATGTGTTATGATGTAACATAAAATTAATGTACTATGATATGAGAAAACAATAAATTTATTCATCTGAATGAATATGAATAAGAAAGAAAATGTATATTAAAAAAAAATGTATGTTTGGATGAGGAGTAGAGCTAGAAACAACCATTGCAGGACGTGATTGAAGCGGTGGTCTTGAAGGTGTGACTTTTTTTTTAAAGGAGTTGTTTTAACCTATTATGCACTTGTTGAAAATAAAATTCCAAGTTTGAATATGATTAGTGACTTGCCTAGACATGATTAGTGAATTATCTGAACACATTGTGTTTTTTTTCCTGTATGAACAAAAGCCCAACAAAAAGTTGTTTTTTTTTTCGTTTTTTGTATAGCACCATGGTACTCATTGGAAATATAATAAAACGTTTGTTAATTTTTTATAATTTTTTTTAAATATCGTATATAAAAGTTATTAACGTTTTAAAATTGTGGGGGAAACATGAGAGAGAGAAAACACTTTTGGATGAAAATAAGAAGTACGATGCCACGTGACAAAGCCAAGGGGAGAGGATGGCCTCATTAAGCGTCATGTAAGCTTTAGTACTTTCTTTTATTAATATATATAGATATAGATTTGTATGTTTCTTTTACAACAAAATATATACTAATAAAATCTTTTGAAGAAACAATAGTCTATCATCCGATTAGAGAAGCTAAACCACTTCACCATAAGGTTAATCCTTTGCTAGAGAATATGACCGGTTGGTGGTGGGAGTGATTGAACTTGAAACAACACAAATAATCTAATGGGAGGCGACTGCATAGAATCGAAATCAGAACCAACGTACAGACACAAAAACGTATTCAGCCTTAGTGTATTCTTCAGGGTTTTCTGAATGGCCATCCAAGGAGGTGAAAACCTCCTTAAATAGGTTCCACACGAGCCACAACATTAACTTTTAACCTACCCATTGGGTCTAGGCCCAGTTAAAGGATTGCCTCCACATCGGCCCATCATTAGTTAAGGATAAGATATATATTTTTTTATATAAATCAGAGAGAGAATGTACCCTTCCATCCGCGTGGCGTCACTTCATTACTGGATATCTAGGGCTTGGACGCATGTCATCCACCCGTTAGTGGCGGAACTGACACGCCTTTAGTGGCTAGTTCTCTTTGTCAACTGTACTTTGTCTCCTCGGCTGGTGGTCGTTAGTGGAGACTGTTCGTGAGGTGGCCTCGCGTGGTCTTATTGGCTAAGGCGGACGGGAGCTGTACATGTTGCTCCCTACGCGCGCTATACGTCCGCGAGATGACAGGTCTCGCCCTTCAGTGGAACTTCCTGATTTGTCTCATTTTTTGTGGGTTGTATGACCTATCCCAGGTTCATGCACAGACGTTGTGGTCTGCCTTGCTAGTGTTCATTCATTGGTTGGACGTGCACCATGACATCTGCCACACGTCTCTTTGCTTTGATTGATCCGTACAAGGTTGTACGATGTACCTTTGTCTTCCTCGTGCTCATTTAGCTTTACTTGCACGACACTCGTATGAGATGTGGCGGATGTGCTTAAAGTAGCACGTACGCGTCCCTAAAAATCTGCCAGCGAGTGAGTCCACGAGCAGTAGATTCTGCCGAAGATTGAGCCCGCCAAGGTCGAGTTCGCCAAGCATATTCTTTTGGGCTCCCTTTGAGTATGCGCCCCTTGATCCTTATAAGGTTTGGGCCCATAGCCCTTCATCTCTAAATCTATTTTGTGATTTATTTCTTTGAGTAATATTCACACCCTCAAATTTTCACTACGGGGTTTATACCGCGAGGCGCATGACATACCAGGATCCCATAGCCATAACTCACATGAACGACTCTAAATGCCCAATAATCAGTTGTGCAGTTAAAGTAGTAGTGAGAGTAACTAATATAGTACTTATGCTATGATGATTATAGACTAGAATGCTATCCTAGTTCACTATAACCAATGGCTTTGATACTAATCGGTCACACCCTCAAATTTCCACTGCGGGGTTTATACCGCGAGGCGCATGACATACTAGGATCCCATAGCTATAAGTCACAATGCCCAAACCATTTAGATCGTTATTGTAAAACAAGTTACATAGTTAACCAATCATTCAAATAGTGGCGGAAGCGAAATTAAAGAAAATAGTTAACCAAATAGTCTGCGCAAAACAACGCGCCTAAAATCAAAAGTAAATAATTATATATTCAAAAATAGTTAAGTGTTCATATCCCAATGACACTATATGATGCATGCCCTACACGTGCTCCGAAACTACTGACCTACAAAAGCATGTTATCGTGTGTCAACATAAAGTTGGTGAGTTCACAAAGTAAAGTAAAGTAAAGTAAACGAGTAAGTAAACGCGTAGGTTTTCCCAAAACCACGTAACCAAAAATAAAAGCGTAGGCCTCCCAGATCATGTAACAACAAGTAACAGCTAATTCACATGTCAGGGGTAGCTAACCCACTCATGACAACTAACACCGGTAATACCGAACTTCTAAACAACTAGATCCCACAATAGTGAGTAAAGAGCCTTGCATCATTGCCCATCAATAATGATAATAAAAGTTAAGTTTTAGTTCACACCCCTGCTCCCAGCACGATGTGAGGTTTGTGAAACCTAATAGTGCTATTAACTAATAACCCGCTTACCCAACCGACAATTCATTGGGTATCTAGAAGGACTTCAACGATAGGGTTGGTTTAGTTCATCAAGGACATAAAGCATGAATTAGTAAAAGCAGATTCACCCCGTGAACCATAGCACCCCGTAACACAGGATGTGTAAAAGTAGTCCTAAACTGGACTATGAAAAAGTTACGTAAGTTGTCTCCCCGAGACGCATGCTTTTAAGAAAAGAGTAGTGAAACTCACCTTTGGTTGCAAGCAAATATTCCAAACTTCACAAATGGGATATGATACCGACGTCTCCCCGAGACGCATGCTTTTAAGAAAAGAGTAGTGAAACTCACCTTAGGTTGCAAGCAAATATTCCAAACTTCACAAATAGGATGTGCTACCGTCTCCCTATTACATGTGGCATTAAATGACTATATGTGTATAATCAATACACCATATAACCCGTTTGTCCATAACGTTTTAAAATACAAACCTGTATAAGTGACACCTAGTGTTTCTATATGCACAAGTAGACCCTACGAACCCATTGGTGAAACGTTATGATTAACATCAGTAATACACTTCATATGCATCTCATATAAGTTCTCACACAAATTCATGTTAATAACAAGCCATACAAGACTCAAAACAGTCACGTAAGCGTACAATACATAATCTGTGTTTTTTGGAGAGATTATGCGCCATGAAAACCAATTTAAAAAAATACTTATCCAATGAGTTAGACTCCCAAAATTTTACTGAATATTTCAAGGAGTCTACCGAACAAGTCCATATTTGTATTTCGTGACAAAACCATACACAAAAATTATGAAAAATCATACAATACAGCTATGTCCAGAAAATACTCACAACTGATCAGATTAGAAGAAAATTTTCCAAAAATTGTGCATTCATCCAAACGGGATGAATCCACTTGGAAAAGCCAAGTTATTCCAATGTTGACCTACTGTCCAAATTTCATAATCTAACTCTTTGTAAAACTCATGTTATGGTCATTTAAAGTTAACCCAAATTAATAATCCGGAAATCTGATTAGACCTTTAACAAAAAGAAAATTCCAAAAAACATATCAAACGACGTCCAAATCAGATAACTTTACACATTACGAAAAGCTAAGACCTTGTATAACATGTACATGCAAAGAAATCATCAAAACAAACACTTTGAAGCCACGTTACAGACCTTACAAATCGACTTTAACATTATGTCCCGATTTTAAACATGCATAAACTCCAATTAAAACTATTCATATACGCATATAATCGATCAACAATACCCAAAAATCATCATACCACATTCACAAGACATAACATGATCAAAACCTTACAAAATACATGCTAAACATCATCAATCATAAACCCTAAAAGTCTAAACATCAAAAACATGCAATACCATGCAATACATACAATAATCATCACATAATATCATGTTTAATCCATTAACTCATTATAATCATCAAGTTTTAATATTTATAAAAGTGTTTCAGACATGGACAAACTTGATTATAAGTTTTTAAAACATATTAGAGAAGATTAAAATATAAAAGGTTGAATGTTATATCGAAAGCACTTCAAAATCACCAACCGAAGAGCCTCCAAGCTTCCCGAATGGTGTTCTTGAGCCTTAGCAGGTGTTTGGGGTTTGATATTTTCGTAATTAGGCTGTAGGGGATGATTAGGGTTGTGTTTATGAGAAAAATGAGGTTTAAAATCGTTTTAAAGAGGTTTAAACTTGTTTTCCACGTAGTTGGCTCCCCCGCGGGTCGCGGGAGGATTCTCAGTTCCCCGCGTACCGCGGCGTCCCCCAGAACCCATCAGATTTTATAATTCCCTCACGGGCCATGGGGGAATGTCCTTTCCCTCCGTGTACCGCAGAGAGACCTAATATTCAAATTTTTATTTTCTTTTATTCTACAATACTACCAACTTCTAAATATTAATATCCCTTATACTAATATTCAAAATACACATAAACATTCATCATACATATTTGGATCCCGGTCCGCCCCGTCCCGGTTAATGACCCGTTAACGTTTAATCACGTAAATTCACATAGTCACATATTAACACATAATATTAACACGTAAGTTCATAATAGTTGTATTTCACCAAGTCACCAACGTTCGGGGATCCCTACTTGTATACGTAGTTCAGTAATTCTCCGAATTACCGTTTCATGCAGTTATTAACCTATAACTGTGCAACGAATGACTCTACTAACTAACCCTAGTTAAGTAGAATGCAAGTATAAGTAACTAGAGTTTAGTCAAAGTAAGAACCTAAAATTGCGGGGTATCACATAATTAGTTAATTAGAATGAAAATGCAAGTATTAAATGATTGTCAATGGAATTTGTTAAGAGCCTCCATAAAGCTTGAACTCGTTTGAAATCGATTTACCACATCAACATATCACATTATTTTAAACTATAACGATTCTAAACTCACTTTTTACTTCAACATTAAACCATTCCAAATCTTCACCTCATCACATACTTTTCATTTTATTTAAGGGGTACTGGATTTTAATATTCCAAAGTTTGGGCATTAACAAATAATAATCCGAACTTTAACATTGGACCAGGATAATCCCAAGTGAACATGTAGGTATCAAAAATGAACATCCGATACTATGAACATGTGGATTAGTTCATGTGTCATGCCAAGGCAGATGCCACGTCAGCATCTGGTCCACATTATCATGACACCTCAGCTGCCACGTCAGCATCTTGTCCACGTCATCATGCCACCTCAGCTGCCACGTCAGCTTGAACTAATCTAGTTAGTTCGGAGTTAACGAATCTTTATTTTTGAGACCCACATGTTCACTTGAGTGTTATTCTGGTCCAACGTCAAAGTTTGGTTTATTATTGGCCAATGGCTCAAACTTTGGATTATTTAAATCCAATATCCCTTTATTTAAACTATAGATATCTAATTTATATAACCTATATGTAATTTATATAAACAATAGTTGTATTTCTTTTATATTAATAAATATATTTTTCATAAATTTGTAAAAACTTTTTGTTATTTCTCTATTACTAATAAAAAATAAAAAAATTAATTTAAACTATGTTGAGGCATGATGATGGACGACCGTTAGTCCAACCTAGATGATTGTCATGGGATGTATTAGGGACTTGTGTGTTTAATTCGGAGTAACATTATGTTTAAGTAATGTTTTAATTAGGTTTGTGTAATATTTTAAGATCTATATATTTTTTTGTTTAAATTAATTATGTATAAAGTTTTTTTTAATTAAAACAAAAATGAATTTTTTTAATTAGCTTTATAGGTTTTAAATTTAAAAAACATATGTTTTTTCTTATTTAAAATGGTTAAAAAAAAAGGAGGACCCAAATATCATAACTAGACTTGTGTTTTGGACGAAGCGATGTAGATGCTCTAAGGTCATGTGTAGTGGAGGGGCGTTACAGGGCGTTATGCGGATTAAAATATTATAAAGTAATAGAATGGGGGATAAGGGGCATTATAGAAAAAGAGGGTGTAGCGGGAAGGAGCGTTATGGGGCTTTACAAATGATTGGGTAATCATTGCTTTTTATTGTTTTTTTAATAATAATAATAATAATAATAAATCGAAGCATCATCTTCTTCAACCTTCCAACCCTCCAACCCTCTTCTTCAACCTTCCAACCCTCTTCTTCTTCAACCCTCCAACCCTCTTCTTCTTCTTCTTCAACCTTTTTCCCCCAATTCCCAAACCCTAATAATAATAATAATAATAATAATAAAAGAAGTAGATGGGCAGCGCCCCGATAGCGCCCGGGGGCGGTGTTCCCCGGCGCTATAGGGCCCAAAACGCCGGCTACAACGCCCGACTACACATGAACTAAATGTGTACCAATATAAGTTCTTGTTAATATCTTCATGAGTTAATTTCAGTTTAACTCCTTGAGATTTACTAATTTTATGCACTTAAATATAAGTTCTTGTTTTGTTTTCTCAAATCTAGACTTAGGTTTATGAATGTTAACTTTTGACTCCTTGTGGCAAACTCTGTTCATCTAGACATTAATTTCTAAGGGTATGATTGCCCATTCAATTTCAATGTATTTAATAAATCAAAATCGAGCCCTAACTAGTACAAGTTCATACGTAGCTTTTTTCCCCCACAAATCCCATTTTTTGTTTTGTCCCACAAATCTCACTCACACACGCATTATGATCAAGTTCATCACTTACACTCATCGTTTCATGATTTCATTTGGAAAGGAGCAGCACACACTAACATTGTCATTAGATACCTATTGATGTTCAATAGTGTGTCAAATCTAGTGGTTGCAATGGAGGTGGAAAGGTTTACCTACTTTGAGGGGTTTATGCCCTAAAAGGTCACAGGTTCGAATTCCACTCATTCTAAAATGAGGGGCTGGACCTTAGGGGGCCTGGGGACCATACCTGAAGGGTGCGGGGCTTCATTATGGGTGTGTACCGTTGGCCGTTAAAAAAACATAATTTAATGAGTTAATTGCAATTTTCGTCCATGTGGTTTGCACTAACTAACAGGTTCAGCACGAGTATAACACTCTGAGCCCTGACATTTGTCGAACTAACACTTTACATCCCTCATTTTAACGTCAGTTAGTTTTTCTGTTAGTTTATAGGTAAAATGACTATTAATTGTATACCTCAATCTTCTTCTCCAACCCACCCACCCACCACCACCTGCAACCACTACCACCACCACCACCACCACCACCATCTCCACCGCCGCCCTCCCTCTCCTCACCGTCTACTCTCTCCTCCACGATATTGTTTCTCTCTTTTTCTATATCTTCACAATTGTCGGCTTTGGTTTATGGTTCGAGACTTCGAGTTGTTGGATGGTTCTTTGAATGTAACCTTTTGAGGGTGTTTTCCGGTACCCGATCGGGGTTTCGGTTGATTAAATTTCTCAACTTCTTTCCCTCCAAGTCCAAGAGATCCACAACATGAATTGCCCATAAAAACAATCAACATTTCTTTAAAACCAAGTAAATAAAAACCCCTTTTTTATTCATCAATTTTTCTACAAACAATCATAACTTATAAAATTAATAACAGGCATGAAGAACAAGACACAAAATAAATTGTGACAGATGGGTCAAATAATCCTTTAATAATAATAATAACTAGTGTGATTTTCGCGCGCTTCGCGGTGCGTTCTTCGTTTACACCTCTAGTTCCCACTTCATCATTCTTCCCCAGTGCTCTCATTCTCATCATGCCGTTCTTCCCTGTTGCTCTCGCCGGTTACCCCAACAATAACATGCCAACAACATCAAACTAACGCGAACGCCTTTGCATTCATCATTCACTTTCCTTTCATATATACTATATATATAGTTAATAGCTTCACTGAAACGGGTAACAAAGCACCACAAAATATCAGTCCTCTTAAACAATTCTCATCAAGATAACAGATATTTGTGAAAGCCAACACAGATAGGTATACAAGTTGGAAAATTTCTACATAATAAATCGCTGATAGTCTGTTGAAAACATCTGTTTGCAAAAAGCATCACGAATCATGATTTTACCGAACACGTTAACAGTAACATACTAACGCAAACAGTCGGCACTTTTCTGGTCATCAAAGGAAGTTTGATCTAGAAGGCAATAGGCATTAGATTAGGCATCCAAATTACAACCTCCTTGCTTTGACCCATCAATGACAACCAGGAGGGGACATAAAAGCAAAAAAAGTTTGAAAATGCCATAATAAACTTTGCTCTTTGTAGATGCGAAGGGAAGTCAAAAAACCATATGAACCTACACAAACATGAAGCAACATAATCATCCTTTAATTTTGCTCATATAAAATAAAGAAAAGAAGTAGGGATTAAGACATTGGGTAAACATGTAAACTAACCAATAATTGGTGCATGGATTGAACCAAAAACTGACCAAATTTAACTGCATCATTATTTAGAGTTAGAACCAAGATTTGATCCATTCATTTAAAAACTGGTTGATACATGCTAATAAAGGGAAAAACGGGTCAAAGCATCGTTAATATTCGACATATTTATTCCTACAATATGTACTTGGGTGTGTGATAATAACCATCTTAGTGCAGGTTGCAAATAAAAGACTATTCTTAACAATACTTGCCAGTTACCAGTAACAGGGCACTTAGGACCACTGGCTCTCTTCTTTGTAGTTTGGTGAACCAACTTCCCACCTACTATTACAGACAAAATTCAATAAATCAGTCAATTAATAATAATGCATTTACATAAACATGATAAAGTAACAGATAGAGTAATATACCGGGCGTTTTAACAACCCGGTGCTGGTATCCCCCGCGCTTTGCTGGGCACTCTCACCGATACTCTGGGTAACAATTGGTCCGTTTTTATATCGACTGAGAACCATAAACTCGAATTCTAAACCGATACTGGTTTTCAATATCTAAACAATAACATAAACCTGCCACATGGAGGGTCGGAAAATTTAATACTTAAAATCATATAAATTAAATATAGAATAAGAATTTACATCATAGTCATGATCCATCAATACTCGTCCTTATAATCTCGCTTCTGCTTAATAGCCCGAGTGTAGAACATGCGACAACCCATTCATGGCAATGTAAAACTAATAAACATTGCTTTATAAAGATGACCCATTTGAATAAAAACTGCACAACATCAAACATGTGCATAATGCTTGTGGAAAAACTCATACCTATTCCTAGCTCTTTGCAAGATCTCTGTTACAACATATTTATCAAAATTAATTGCTTCAGTTATGTGGTAAAAATAAAATAAAAACCTAATCATAGACTAAAAAGCATGATAAAATAACTATGAATACCTTTGAGGTAGGATAAAGGGAGGGATCATGAGCCTTCTGATGCAACAAATGGATCATGCAAACTCGTAAAGCTGCCTTTACCGGAACATCCACGGGGCCAAGCTCATAACCACCCATAAATGTCATGGACCGCCCACAGAGACGATGGGTTTGATGGAGTAGCCGACTCATCTGCAAAGTGTTTTACTCTTTTCCATTATTAAATATAAACAGTTTACTAATAATTATTTACATATAAAAATAACAATATTATAAAATTAGGGGAAGGAGGGTGTTAAAAACATAAGAACTTTCAACTCATGAACCATCAACAAAGCAATTTGCTTGCTTGTAGTTCGGGTGCAAAAGAAAAACCATCAACCAAAGGCAGAGCTTTAAACCCAATGCCAAATTTTGAAGTAAACTTCAAGCTGAGAACAAAAAAGATAACATACTATGCAGACCAGCAATTCAAATAACATAAAAAAAAGAACAGAGCAAAACAAAACCCAAATTTTGGACTAAGACATCAACAAAGCAAAGATAAGTTACCAATGTCATCAATGCTACATTTATTATTATTATTATTATATTTGCTCTATCATTCTTAATGCTTTATATTGTATTGTTGATTGACCATATTAAGTTGATTCAATCTTTGAAACAAAGCTATTGGTTTCTAACTGGTGAATGAGAACATTGTATTTCCATTACAATCAAAGTTAATCTCTAGAACACTTATTCAAAGCAGAATTAGGATGTCTTAAAAGTAACCGAATAAAAATAGAAACGCAACCTGGTAGTGGATGGGAGCAGACAAATCATCCAATTTTCGTAATAAAAAACTTTCACCTTTATGGCAATCTTTCTGTTACATCAAAATCAACAATGAAAAGGGATTAGAAAGAAAAGCGTCAAGCGAACATAAAGTTCAACCGTTGATGAGTAACTAATCAAAGCGAGCGTGACAATCTTTCTGTTACATCAACTGAAATTCAACTCAGCCGGACCTGTAGCCGGAACTGTTCTTATCTTTTTGTCGGAAGTGGAGTTTAACTTTAACCAGAAAATCAAACAGCCAAAAACATTAACCGGAGTTACGGTCGGAACCTAACCTGAATCCTAGCATCACTGTGAAACCCCAGGCGTCACTACCTGGTTTCTTCGAGACCACCGCTGTCCCCTTCCCCATTTTGAAACCTTAGCCGTTAACCACCAACAACGCCATGATAACACACCGTCTGAGCTATCATAGGTTAACCATCGTCGGTCGTCTTACCATCCTGACACCACCACCAGTTTTACCATCTTTTTATTAGCTTCTCAAGCAATTCACGTGCTGGCGTCGTCGTGAAAGATGGCTTGGGAACTGGGAAGATGAGTAGGCTTCCATCTACCACATGCGTCTCTAGCCTTCCATCTCTCTCTCTCCCTCTCTCGTTTTTGTATTAGAAGAGGGGGAATTGTGGAGATATGGAGATACCACCTGCATTTGCAGCATTCAAAGGAAAACGTGGCATCACCACTCTCTCTCTTTTTTGTAATAGAAAACGTGGAATGGTGGAGATATGGAGAAGGTACCACGTGCATTTGCATCATTTCAAAGGGAAGCGTGGCATCAACACAGGTAACAAAGCTTGGACCGTGGCATCAATTCCTGAAGTATTTAACCCTACTTAACATTTTAATTACCAAAATACCATGCCTACTGTTCATCTCTGCTTTTCAATTATACATATTATAATAATAATAATAATAATAATAATAATAATAATGCTTTTTTTTAGGTCTAAAGTTTTAAGTTTTATTCTATAGTTAAGAAAATTATATCAAGATAGCGGGCAGGCGGGCAACAAGCTGCATCGCCACCCCTTTCTGAATAACAAATTCTAATCTACTAAAAACGTAACCCTGCACATCCGGAGCCGAGACACTACTATGAATAACCCGCCGAACCTTAGTCAGGAAACGGGTAGCCTCTGGTGTCAATGGGCCAAAGGTATTAAAGGCCAAGGATACAAAAACGTGTTGGTTCTCCTCACAAGCTTTAGCATGTTTTCTATAACGTGTTATTTGCTAATCTAGATAAAACCCATATGATAAATTTGGTGATATGTGGGATAATAAATGAAGATAAATAAAAGGTGAAAAAATAAAAAAATAAAAAGAAGTTAGATGAATTAGTGGACCTTTATGGTTAAATTAGCAGGTGGGGATCATGGATGATGAAGAAGATTTTTTTTGTGAATAATAATTAAGGTTTGAAAAAATGTTTGCGCACGTGACGCCGGTCCAGTGGCATGGGGTGGGGTCGTTGTCATTTCAGTCCGAGAAGACGGTGTCGCCGTCATTGACGGCAGATTTTATGGAGAGGAAAGGGATGTTGCCGGAAGTTAGGGCAAACGCATAACAATAATAAGATGGTGAGGAGAGGGAGGGTGGTGGTGAAAATGGTGGTGGTGGTGGTGGGTGGGTTGGAGAAGAAGATGAAATGGTATAATAGTCATTTCGCTCACAAACTAATAGAAAAGCAAACTGGTGTTAAAATGAGGGATGTAAAGTGTTAGCCCGATAAGAGTCAGGGAACCAGAATATTATACTCGTGCTAAACATGTTAGTTGATGCAAACCACAGAGACAAAAACTGCAATTAACTCTAATTTAATAGTTAATTAACCTACGTTAGAATGCATTACAAATTTATTCATTATACAAATAAGCATATGAGAGAATTCACATTTGATCCATCAAATCCACTCTATCAAATTACACTAAAAATCACTACTTCATTTCTAAATCTTCTCTCTCCTAATTAAAATAATAATACCTTTTTTTATACTTTTACCATTATACTTTCTCTCCTCACTCACAACCACTTACGAAAATATTAAAATATTTATAGGGGTGAATAGTGTCCCCCCAAATATAGGGGTGAACAATGCCTCCATCAAAAATTTTCTCTTTTCTCCACTTACAACCACTTACACACACCCTATATAATTTGAAGAAACACTCACATACATTTGGTGGACCAAATATGAATGCTCTGAGGTCATCAGGTAGCCAATCTCCTGGGGTTTAGCTGTAGCAGTCATTTGATGGACTTTAAAGATTTCATTTTCTATGTTGGTTCAAAAAAGATGAAGTCATCATAACTAGGGGTGTTAATCGAATCGAATAACGAAATTTTGAATTAATCGAATTGAAATTTTTGAATAATTTATTTTTTTACTGAATTCGTATTCGATTCGAATTCGATTAAAAGCTAACTAATTCGATTTGAATTCGTATTCGAATAAAAAAAAACTCAATTCGAATTCGTATTAGAAACTCGAATTGAAGCGAATAGAAATAAATTCGTTTAATGTTAAGACTTAAGTTATGGGCTTTAGTTAGGCATGAGCTTGGTAATGGGCTAAATTTATTGATTAGCACAAGTTCTAAAGTCATATGTGTTTATATAATTATATATTTATATTTATAAATAAAGATGTATTATTTTTATTCGAATTTCGAATTGAATCGAATTTAAAATCATAAATTCGTATTCGAGTTACCGAACTCGAATTGAATCGAATTTGAATACGAATTCTTGATCATCGAATTGAATTCTAGATAATCGAGTCGAATTAAATTGAATTTCAAATTTTTCATATTCGAATCAAATTCTAAATACCCCTAATCATAACTCATCATGTAAGGAAAAAACAATTATATGTAAAACATGCGAACATTTGAGCATGTTATCACTCATACCATTCATAATAGGTTCTTCATTATTATAACTAGCGGCATAATCCGCCGCGTTGCGGCGGCGATTTGGTTACCGCACGAAGCAATCAGAAAAGGAATGAATATTTGTTATCTTTGTTACGGATCTAAAAACAACCAGAAACAGAATAGGAGCACGGATAAAAGACAAACAGGACATATCAGAAACTGTCAATTAACACGTGCACAAAAACTGTATAGCACTCGGTCACAACATGATAAATAACAAAGTGAAATGGATTACATTGTTGATCACCATCAAAAACCATCACAATGCATCCTCTAAATCTAGAGTTGGCATAAACATAAGCCAAAAAAACAAAATTGATTTAAAAGTTGCCCTTAAAAGGCGGGCTCGTGGGGTTTCATTCCTGCGTTTAGGGAAAATTGTACACCCAAATAGCTCTTCAAATCGGGTACTGTCTGAATAGATTGCATCAATGCTGCGCCTACGTTTTCCTGTTCATCCTTTTTATCCTATGTGAGTATCTTCTTTTCCTGTACATAAAATACGAAACTGCCACGGTGTTATTCATCTTATGTTTGCAAGCATACATAGTATATATAACATATACATGAATGTTAAAACGTATCAATGGCTCAGAGTTTTTAAAATTGATGGCTGCAAGAAGGGTTGAAGGTAAAAACCAACCATCCGCGATCCTTGCCATGCCATCCCCACCAACAATCAGGAAGTAATTTTATCTCATCATAGCCATTTAAGGCAGCCCATGGGACAACCAAATACCTAATTGCGCCCACTATCAACGCTACCCTCTTTCCAACATTAGCTTTGGTTTTTAAGCATGGCCTATTTCGTTGCGATCAGCGTATGATATCGTAACACCATAGAGCTCAGACAATATATAGTGTACTGTACGAAAGGAGCTTCGCTCGGTTGGGAAAGGTGTAGAGGGGAAGCAGAAGTGGGGACAGGACAATAGGGAAATTTTTTGATTATCCTTGGGCCGACTGTGATAGCATCACTATGATGGAACCAATGGCTATCCTGAGGGATGTGGTTATTTGCTATGATGGAACTGTTAGGAATGTTTGCAGCAGGCATCACTATGATGCAACCAATGGCTATCCTCAGGGATGTGGTTTTTTGCTACGATGGAACTATCAGGAATGTTTGCAGCAACTCTATTATTCAATTTGAGTATGGGGCCCTGACAAAAAATCTGTTTGCTGTTGGTTTAGGGTTTACACTATGATGGAATCAACCGGCGTCAGTGGCATTTGGTACTGTACAACACGCCACCTGGTTGCATCTTAGTGATGTCATCACAGTTCACCAACAGCAAACAGATTTTTTGCCAGGGCCCCATACTCAAATTGAATAATAGAGTTGCTGTAAACGTTCCTAACAGTTCCATCATAGCAAATAACCATATCCCTAAGGATAGCCATTGGTTGATCATAGTGATGCCATCACAGTCGGCGAACGCAAGCAACACAAGCGCATGAATGCACTGTCATCATCGCTCTATGTGGGTCTTATGCTTTGAAAAAACGACACAACAAATAATTGCAACAAAAGTGATTAACATGAATCACTTTATAATCACATAAGAAAACGCTATTTCTAATGTGTTCCTAAAGCGGTAATCACAGCAAACTATTTATTTTTTAGCAATCGCCCCTTATCACCGGCATAGGTACCCTCTTCGGAGTATCCGACACTCTCCCTAATTAATATCCCAATGATCATTTAGTAAAATAACAAATTAAAATAATGTCGAAACCGAAACTATTAACAGAACTAAATTTAACCAGATCTTAAAAATAAAGCCTTACCTGAGCCTCCTTTAAAAACTCAGCTTGCGTGCGGCATTCATTAAGCATATTCTGAACCGCCTGACCTTCAATAGACATCTGAACCCATCGAGCACTAACCCTAACCTGGAGCCGAACCAACGCCTGCATGTAGCGCAGAGTCACAGTAGCTTGTTTCCTAACCTGCCGACCTCGAACCAAAGCTTGCAACCTCACTACTCCTTTCAAAACTCTCAACGCGATAAGACGCCAAACCCAACTGCTTAGGTTGTACAAATTATGCAGCATGAATTGAAAAAAATTAAAAGGCGTAATAAACAAATAAGAATCCAAAGCAGGCTCAGAGTCGGGGAAAACAACACCACTTTGGCTGCAGGGCAGGTTGCACGAAATGAAGTGCCATCCTTGAACCCCGCCAGGTCAAAACGGCAAGCACTTCAACTTTACACTCAGAGATACCAACTCATCATAGCCTTTACGGAAACCATAGTTCCCCAAACCAGTGAAAATAACATTTAATAGACAACCAAACCCGTAGAGCCCTGACCTTAGTCTAGACCCGAACCAGCGCCTGCATGTAGCGCAAAGTCACAGCATGTTGTTTCCTAACCTTCCGCCCTCGAACTAAAGCTTGCAGCCTTACTACTCCTTTCAAAGGTCTCAATGCGATAATACACCAAACCCAACTGTTTAGGTTGTACAAATTATGCAGCATGAAATGGGAAAAATTAAAAAACGCAATAAACAATAAGAATGCAAAGCAGGCTCAGAGTCGGGGAAAACGAAACCACTTTGGCTGCAGGGCAGGTTGCACGAAATGAAGTGCCATCCTTGAAACCCGCCACGCCAAAACGGAAAGCACTTCAACTTTACACTCAGAGATACCAACTCATCATAGCCATGACGCAAACCATAGTTCCCCAAACCGACTAAAATGTCATTAAGTTTCAAGTTACTATATGTGAACAAATAATATAACACTGTTAGTCATGCTGACAATGTTGCTAACCACTCCACTATAAACAGTGTTGGTTATGTGTGTTTTCCAGCCTTCCGTTATTTCCACCCGACAAAACTTATTATCAAGGAATAAGTCATACAACCAGCAGCACTACAAACCCTAACATCGGTAAAATCATACAACATCAGAGGCAAACATGTTCCCAAAAAAAAATACACAATATGTAACATCTTCAAACTTCCCTATAACATAAACATCACCTTAAAACGTATAACGCAATTCAATGATCAATCAAAACCTTAACAGCGAAACAAACCAGTGCCCTAAACAGAATCAACTAACCATATAATATTAGAAGCCACAAAAAATCAACTAAACAAAGAAGATAATAATAGCAACATTTAACGATCTTGGTTCAAAGTTTTCAGAACCATGGCTGCAAGGCGGGTTGCAAGTCAGGACCTACCATCCACTGGCCCTGCCACGCCATCGTCATCAGTAATCGGAAATCATATGTAACTCATCATAACCAAGCAAAAGGTTGCTATAAAGGTAAAAAATAACTTGTGAAACCGAAACCACAACCATCACCACGAACCAAAAGTCCGTGAAAAACATAAAGGGTCCGAAAAAGAAAGTATAAAGGTTACAACAAACTTGGTAACCATCTTTACAAAACCATTAATTCAAGGCAACGCCACTAATTAGTGTTCACCGAAATCACCACCATCACCGCCGGCAACACTGAAACCGGAATCACGACCATCACCGCCGGCACCTAAGCACAGAAGCCACATCATCTACAAGATCCTGTAGTCACCACTATCATCAGATGCCGAAAATCAGGAAATCTGACCTTGTGGTTTGCCGATCTACCCGAAAAAGGGACATGCATCTTGATCGGAATCCTTGTCAGATGGTGGTGTGAATGGCGGCGGAAGCATGCCGGTGACGGTGAGTGGACGCGATTCCTGCCCAAATCCATTTCTCTCTCTGAAAACAAACAGAGGAATGGGTATGACGGTGGGTATTGCGTTGGTATGGCGGTGTGTATGGCGGTGGTAATCATAGAGAGAAGACAGGATCAAATGAGAAAGGGTGAGAGGTAAGGCAGTGGGAGTGGGTTTTAAAAAAATGCCTATGCAGATTCTAAAAATTACAATCATGCCATCGATTACTGTTCAAAACGTTTGTAAACTATTATCGTGTAATTTAATTCTCATTTTTAAATTATCTCTTAATTTCAAAAAATCTCTCACATCTTATTTCCTGTCGATTTCCCTATATTCTTTTTATTAGATTAGATTTATATCCCGGGAGCGTCCCGAGGTTAAAAAAAATATAATATGACATATCAATTTTACATACAAAATAGACTGATATGCTTTATAGTTACATACAGGAAAGTCTCTGGTAGCATCTAACCTAAAACAATTAACAATGCATCTCCAATGTTAACGCTTAACTTTAAACAACGTATAACTCTAATATTATAGAATTCATATTTACTGGTTTGAACATAATTAATGACTTGCCTATACATGATTAATGAATAACCTGAACACTTTGTGTTTTTTTTTCATGTATGAACAAAACCTCACAAAAACATAGCGTTTTTTCTCCATTTTTTATATAGCACTATGGTACTCGTTGGAAAGATAATAAAACGCTCGTTAATTTGGTGTAATTTTTTTCTTTAAAAAATCTCATATATAAAAGATATTAACGTTTAAAATTTATGGGATGAAACAAGAGAAAGAAAAATCCAATTTTGTTTTTAAATTTTTTTTCATAAAATAACTGAATACCATATGGAATCATACATGGCACTCTCAAAGAGAAGAATGCATGTATGAGTGTCATGTGTATATATATATATATATATAGAAGATATAGATTTTTTTTTCTTTTCTTTCATCTACAATCTTAATATGTTATCCTTTTCTTTTCAAATTGGTCTTTTATAAAAAAAATTTATTCTTATAAATTTGGAGGATATGGAATGTGCATGGGTTCCTGATGTAGAATAGAAAGTAGAAACTTTTTTTGCCACATGTTTACATTATTGTTTGAATCAATATGATCAATTGTCTGAATCATGTTGTTTGCCACATTGTCTGAATCATTCCGGTAAGTTTAGTGACTTTGAGTCAATTGCTACAACATTTGTTGCTTAGAATATAAAAATTATTAGCATTCCATAACAAACTTTTATATTAAACAATTCCTTATATGACCTTTGTTTACTACATTTTGCAATCCGTTGAATATGCAAATTATGGTCAATTGTTTATAACATAACTGTTGATACATCATTCCCAATTTTGATTAATTAAACACATATGAATAGACAATTATACCCTCAAGAATTAACGTCAAAGTTATACAAAGCCCTAGATTTAAGAAGTCAAATAGTTAACATTCATAAACTTGAGGCCATAATTTTGAGGGGGAAAAAAAAATACTAGAATTCTTACTCAAGTTTTTTAAATGGGTAAGCCTCATATACATTGTCAAACCGAAGTTAACTCTTTCTTCAATAATTAGTAAGTATGAGTCTAGGCGATTATATGGTATTTAATAATGGGACTATCTATAATAACGTGTAACAACGCTTAGTAGCTATTTTCTTCAATAAATCTGGGTCTAATATGTTATGATATTTAACTAACTGGGTCACCTAATGCGGCACAATTTGAAATAATTTTAATAGGTACCATAATAATAATCTGAAAATAAGGATATTTGTTTTATATATACACACACGATTGTTAATTGATCAAAGATGAGCAATAATGGATCAATTTTGGCACCGACTTGATCACCCACCGTTTCTATCCATGTAGACTTGGCGCGACTTGTTATGTAGCCAAACATATGTGTACATATAACATACACAATCACAAGTTAGACTAAATGGTATGGACTCAGAGAATAGCTCGGTAGGCTGAGACGGCATAGACCCCCGAAGAGTAACACCCCCACCCTCTTCCCCCCGAGTTGTATTCGGTGGTTTGGGGGATTTTTCCCCTTTCTCCCCCGATCAACTTTTGTCTCCATTTTTTTGTTCATTTCGTCTTAAAAATAAATAAAAAAATTGGAAGAGGGAAGAAGGGGGAACCATTTCCTTCGTTTGAGAGAGAAATAGGTGCAATAACATGACGCTAATGTGGAATTTGAGGGAGTTACAGGAGGGTGTCACCACATCATACAACCTTACAGATGTTAACGTATCATGTATTCACTCTTTTTTTTTTCACTCGGATGTGTATAGCATGATGTTTTAAAGACATTAATACCAAAATGTTTTATTGTTAAATTATGAGTTAATTTATTGAGACAATTAAAAAACTTAGTTATTACTGAAATAAATTTAAAATTAACAAAGTGTTAGTACTTAGTAGGAATCATTTTTAAACGGTCCCCTGTTCGCTACAAAGCGTGTAGGTATTACTCTATTATTTAGCTAACAAAAGCAGAATCATATTATTTTATTAACTTGACATACACAATCATCTCTATCAGGGTCTATTACAATATTTCAATCTTGTGGAGGGTTGCTTAACCATGATCCAATCATACCAACACCAACACAACTTCACATACAACTGGATAGTACGAACCCGGGTTGATGGCTATTGGTCGTCACCACTCCCACCGGAACTCTTCATCCCAAAACAATATGTTGTCCCATCTGGATCTTCTTACGGCGGCTTCAATGACCGTTTTGGCGTTGGCGACTACACCACCTCTATTGCCGCCCTTTCCCGCCTCTCCATCCTCCCAGAACTCGACTTGGCCGAGTTTCGTTACCTCAATTCCGAGTCAGCGTTTTGGGCCAAAAAAATTAAAAAAGCATTTTGGGCCAAAAAAATTAAAAAAGCGCCGAGTATTTTTTTTTTTAAAAAAATAAATAAAATTTTGACTAACACATGTTAAGCTAATAACAGGTGTTAACCATGTGTTAACTATATGTAAACAGTAGACGTTTTTTATTTTTTAAAAAAAAACCGTTCGGCGCTTTTTCGATTTTTTTGGCTCAAAATGCTTAAAAAATGTATATTACATACCCTAAATTTTCATTAAAAAAGTCAGGAAGTTAGAGTTTCCAGAGTTTACCATATAACAAGGGTTTTCTCTATATACTTCCACTATATATATATATATATATACACACACACACACACACGAGTTGTGAACTATATTATAACTCACTAAAGAAATTAAGTTGAGAACTATGTCACAACGTGTATATTCTCATTCAACAACTTATTACACAAAAATTTTATACAAACACAAATGAGATAAAATTCTGACATTATTGAATAATATCGGTTGAGTAAGTGGTAAACAATTTTTTAAACAAAATTTTGAATTCAATAAATAGAAACACTTTTTTTACCACAATCGAATCCTATGTGCTAGCGGAAGTGCAAGCACATGAATATATACATAGCAATAAATTATATGATACGCTAAGCAAAAAATTAGGGTGGCTGTGAGGAAGTGAGAAGTTACATGTGCAAATGTAACTTCTCACTTCCTTTGTTTTCGTTTCGGTTATTACTGAACCCTAACATACATTTTCTAGATTAAATAAACTATAGCAATACTATAATCAAATTCAAGGGAACAAAATATTCATTTATACGGTGTAATAATATTAAGAAAATATTAATGTATGAAAAAGTTATGGACGTTTAAAAACCGTGGGAGTAGTTGGTTGAAGTAAGGGTGAAAAGAGTAATTATTATTTAAATAAACAAAAGTTGAGTAAAGCTCAGGCGGCAAATGTGTAAGTATTTTATAAATGACATATTACCCTCAAAAAATTGTTTATATGTGCATTATGTGTTGAACTCTAACCAATTATACTTGTATAGATATAGAAGCTTTCGATTCATTTTTGTTTGTTTTCGTTTCGATTATTACTTAATCTTAACATATCATTTTTTTAAATTAAAAAACTATAGCAATACTATACTCAAATTAAAGAGGAAAAAAAACGCTCGTTTATACGGTGTAATAATATAAGAAAATATTAACGTATAAAAATATTATGGACGTTTAAAAAATCGTGAGGGATAGTTTGTTATAATAATGGTAAAGAGTGTAATTATTATTTAAATAAACAAAAGTTGAGAGGCAAATGTGTAAGTATTATATAAAAAACTATTTTCCCTAAAAAATTAGTTAATATGTGCATTGTATGTTGTACTTTAAGGAATTATACCGGTAAAACTTAAATTTTAAGAGGTGTTTATAAAATGTATTATAAGATAGTATACATGGTCAACATATATTCTATAAGAGCATTCACACTAGATCCTCCTTCTCCATCTCTATAATTACACTAAAAATCACTACCATTCTCTCTCCTTTTCTATTTAATAATACTTATTCTATACTTTTATCATTACATTTTCTCTCTCCTCTACTCACAACCACTTCTAAAAATATTAAAAAATTATGGAGGGTGAACAGTGTCCCCTCCAAATTTACTGATGAACAGTGTCTCATCTATATATTTTCTCTCTCCTCTACTCACAACCACTTATACACACTTTATATAATATGGAGGCCCCCCTCACACAAATATAGAGGCTCTACTGTGAATGCTCTAAGATAATTAGAAAACGAGTAGAGCTTGAATTTTATACATAGATCTTGAGAAGGGAAGTGATTAGCTCAAACTAGAGCTAGTTAAAAAAGGAACACGCTCAAACTCTTCTTAAATTTCGAGTTAAAAAGCGTCACCGAGCATTATATAAATTTACTAATACTTCAGCAAATTGAAGAGTAACACATTTATGACTTTTGTCTTTTTTCGGATTTTTTTTTATAGTTCAAACATTTTTTTAATAATATATATGTACAGGGGCGGACATAGGGAATAAGAAGGGGTCTAGGACGTTGCGGCTCAACTTCGCGCACGTAGTGGAAAATTAGTGGAAAATTTGTTTTTTTTATGAAATTTGGAAAACATTGCTACTAAAATGAAAAACGTTACTACTGATTTTGTGGCCTGGATCCGCCACTGTATATATATATATATATATATATATATATATATATAGGGTGTGGATAATATGGAAACCCTATCTTTTGGAAAAACCTTGCAAACTCTCTTATGACCATTGATCAAGCTTGATCAATGGTCCATGATTATTTGAATATAATAATCATAAAGCATGTGGGCCAATCTAATAAAAAATATAATTAAGGGCACTAAGGTAATTTTAAACATGAGATTTGACACTTCTGAATCCTAGGTTTTAAAAGGTTGATTTGACACTTGTCAAGTCACCTCTCTCCTACTTTATGACACTTTTTCCAGCACCAATATTAACATACGTTAGTGTTGTGATACAAAATTCTGACCTCGTGTGAGACATCGCTAACATGTGTTACCAGGCATATACTAAAAGAACATATTAAAAGAACACATAAAATGTGTATTTATTTAAGAAATGATAAAAACGATAATAACAATAAACACTAAAACATATAAAAAAACGTTTAATACAAACATAATTATTTGTGAATTTTCAAAAAGAAAAAAACTATCATAACAACATAGAAAAAATCTAGCTATTCTTCGTTCTTGATCCTCATCATCATCTTTAACTCAAAAACATCTTTTCACCTACAAAAAAAAAGTAAACACGTGTTAGCTGGGCTCTATAAAACACATAATGGGACATCAATGACATGTGTTAGTGTATTCTAAAATATATGTTTTACTGAAATAACGTATGTTATACAAATCGTAACACATGTTAGTTGAGTATATACTAACATGTGTTAGCATCACTAACATGTGAAAGGGCGTATACTTACATGTGTTAGTTGGGCTCCCCAACTAATATGAACCCTAACACCTGTTAGTTAGGCATATACTAGCACGTGTTAGCATCACTAACATGTGAAAGGGCGTATACTTACATGTGTTAGTTGGGCTCCCCAACTAATATGAACCCTAACACCTGCTAGTTAGGCATATACTAGCATGTGTTAGCATCACTAACATGTGTATAAAAAAATAGACATATACCCTATACGAGTTCATAACAATTTCACTTGCCAAAAATTTATTTAATAGAATATAAAAATTATTTAAACACCCTATTCACCAAAAGATTAAAAATTTATAATCTTTATAAAAAAACATCACTTACCACAGCCACATCACCAACGCCGCCTTCTTCCAATAGCCTACTCGTGAAAACCCACACTGAAACAGATACACATGTTAGTTTGGGATCCTTAAAAACATAATGGGACATCACTAACCTGTGTTAGCATGTACTAACATAAAAAGACTAAAAATTTATAATCTTTATAAAAAAACATCACTTACCACAGCCACATCACCAACGCCGCCTTCTTCCAATAGCCTACTCGTGAAAACCCACACTGAAACAGATACACATGTTAGTTTGGGATCCTTAAAAACATAATGGGACATCACTAACCTGTGTTAGCATGTACTAACATAAAAAAGACTACAAATTTATTCATCAATCACATGTGATCCATCAACCTCATGTCCCCAATCCAATAAAAATATAACACAAACAAAATAATAATAATAAAAAAAATAAAAATGGTTAACATAAGTTTTTTTTTTTCATTCAAGCATTTGATCAAACACTTGGTGTGCAACCAAAAACTATCCCCAAAAAATATTATTATTATTATTCTAGCAAAACCCAAAACCTATTTCACTAAACCCAAAACATAACAGCTTAATATTATTATTATTTTATTATTATTTTTAGAAAGATTCATTTTTTTTTGGTCTAATTTTTTTGGAAACAACTTCATTTTTTTTGGCAAACAAATGACGTGATTCATTTTTTTGTCAACAACTTCACATTTTTTGGCAAACAAAACCTGACGTGATTCATTTTTTTTTTTGGCAAACAAGTTTATTTTGTCAACAATCTTGTAGTTTTATTATTTATTAGATCCAGATCTAGATCTCAACTACAACTCAAGATCTAGAAAAGAGAGGGAAGAGGAGAGAGAGAGAGAGAGAGAGAGAGAGAGAAATTGCATTTTACCTACTTTAAAATCTGAACAGAGCATCACTCGAAAAGTCTGAAACAGAGCATCAGTTGTTCTTCGAGATGATTATGACGAGATGATGACGATGGTGGTTGTTCTAGTGGCTGGAGGCGATGCAGGTGGTGGTTGTGGTGGTGGTGGTTCAAGAGAGAGGATGGTAGAGAGAGAGAGATGATGGTATGATATTATGATCTGCATTTGAATTTTGAAAACAAATGAAGAGAGAGAGGTGGGAAACATATATATATAGGAAGAGAGAGAAGGGGATGGTAAAATTGACTAAATTGCCCTTTTGAATATTATTATGCACTAGGTGATGTGGCTTAATATGGACCAAGGAATGGGTTTGCTAGGGTTTTTTCATTTTGAAGAGTTTCTTGTCTATACTTCCTCTATATATATATATTATATATATGTATATATATATGGTTTGATAATAAATCACAAATGGCTTGGTGGTGGAGTGATTTGTGGTGCATTAGTGTTATTTGAGGTCTCAGTTCGAATCTTGGGATTTTCCTTTTTTTATTTTTACAAACACTTATTTATTAATGAATACATATAATTCCATAATAATTAACAAAATGGCTTGGTGGTGGAGTGGTTTGTGGTGCTTTTGTGTGCTTTAAGGTCTCAGGTTCGAAACCGGTTTGAAACATGGGATTTTTTTTTATTACAAACACTTATTTATTAATAAATATATATGATGTGGAGTAGTTTGTTCTGCATTTGTATGGTTTGAGATCTCAGGTTCAAAACAAGGGAAAGACAAGTTTTTTTTAAATGTCCAAACACCTTTTTAGTAATAATTATATATGATTTCATAATAAATAACAACATGTCTTACATGGGAAGGGCAAGGGGCGACTTATTTTTTTCCCATTCACAACATGTTATTAATTAATAAGTACAAATATACCCATGTTTGTGTGAGATGTCTTTTCTAAATTATGGTATGAAAATTGGTAGTTACTTTGTTCATAATAGCTTTTTATTATTTTGGATACGACAAAATTGTAAGGCGCACAAAGCGCGCCTTAAGACACACTAGTTTTGAATATACATCATATAAATCTTGAAAGAAGATAAGCTCAATATAACTTGGTAATTGAAAACCTTAAAACTCAAACCCGTGTGTAGTTAATATAGGGTGAAAATTTTAGACACGACGCAAGAAAATAGATTTTGGTCGACTAATACGACTACCACTTAGATGGACTATTATTATAAACAGGTCGGATTAGGGTTGACCAGTTAACCCGTTTAAGTATTATGAAAAAAAAATACCTTTACAATTTTTTCTTTCCATTTTACATGATTATTTATAATGATGTTAGTTTTGTTGCACGATCTTATCTACTTGTCATACTTATACTCACCATTCAATACGTCACCAATAACTTGCACCATTCACACGTCAAATTGTATTACTCATTTAAAAAAAAAGGTTAAACGGTTCGGTGTTTGGGTTGACCCAGTGCGTGTGATGGTATTGAGATCTTCGAAACAAATAATAATATCAATCGGCTTCGGTTACATATGTTGGGTCGGTCTGGTGTGTCGGTTCAACAATCAAACACGTTTTTAAACATACTTAGTAACCATCTGGACAGTCGGGGACTAGATAGCCTTAGGGTTATTAGTCAAAACACTTATACAAACTTTTATGATAGATCTCCAGTATTTGGGACTATCAAGACGTGTCGGTTATTCTTTTAATAGAAGACGCAACCTAAGGTGAGTGTCACAACCCCATTCTTTACTGTTTTCATACTTTTGGGGGAGAAACATGCGGTACGAACTTACATACATTTAGACCAACATATTACATTATATCACATGGATACTTAGTGACTTTTATTCATTGCTAAAGACCTCTCAAACTTTAGTGAACCATTAATATGTGGATACATAGCGGAGAAAGTGTGAATAGATCTATTGGGCCTGGCAAGCCCCACTCGAGCCGATTGGAGGTCGGTGGCAGGTGTATATTTTTCCTATCAAACATTACGGCACGGGGTGATGAACCGGTGACAGGTATAAAGGCATTTTAACGTTCAGCAGTGGTTCACGACACTATAGTATCATGTAACGATGTCTAGCTAGCATCAAGTATAGATGTTAGGATTTTTTGGTCTGGTTTACAAATGTTACAAACTCTTACAAATTTATCTCTGTGACTCACCGGCACTTTATGTGTTGACTAACATTACATGTTTTCTCAGGTCTCTAAGGTAGCAGGAGTCTTAGGCGCACTGGAGTCGCGCTACGTCTGGTTTTTGCATGCATAATGTAAACCGTGTTGGTTTAACTATATACTTTTGAAACTTGGGTTTTTTTCATAAACATTTTGCTTCCGCTGTCCGTCTTGGTTTGTATAAACATTTAACTACGTGGTTGGTTATTTACATTATTTTCATATCATATAGTTGTCGTTTATTGTGACCGTTGACTTGGATCATGGTATGTCACGCTCATCGCGGTAAAACCCCACAAGTGGAATTTGAGGGTGTGACAGCTTCGCCTATGTTAAGTGTTTTCAAAAGGTTAGGCTTCGGCCGATTGTGTTAAAATGTTGTGTTTAATTATCAAGTTGTAATGTTCAAGTTTGTTTACGTATTACAACAACCGGTGTGTTTAAAAGTAATAAAGTGGAAGTTTAGTAGCATGATTTGTTCTTGATTATCAATCGGTAATGACTCGTTAAAATCCGGGTCGCTACAGGTTGGTATCAGAGCTCGGGTTCGGAGGTAGTAGGATTTTAGAACTAACTTAAAGATAATTTGTTGTGATTATGTGTAATAGAAATGGCAAGTGTAGATGGATGGCCTATAGTAGGCGAAGACCAAGGTAAAAAGGGAGAGGCACCAATGGAGAAATCCCAAGTAATGAAGTAGTGGTGGAAAATGAGGTACAAGAAATATCAAGCACATGTAACAACCACACCCAGATAAGGATGCTCCATACACAATTGATACCAACTTACAAGAGAAATGCTTATTTTATTCATATTAACTGTGGGGTACAAATGATAGAACTTAAAAATGTGAAGCTTGACCAAATATTCTTAGCCGAAGATATATCCTTTCGCTTGAATCACACGAACTAGCATATCATATTCCACTGGTCACATAGCTTTATGATAAACGGCTGTGTAACACTTGCTATTCCAATTAGGTACTACCTCAGGGTCCTGATACAATTACATTATCCTAGGTTAGGTAATGGTACACCTAACTAGTTATTATCATGGTTGGATTTTGGTTAACGTTGCCTTGTTTAAGCATGATTGATCAGTCCATGACTAACTAAGGTAGGCTACCCAATACCCACCTCTAATAATAATCCTAATGCCTAAAAATAAAAATACTAAACTACTACTAATAAGACTAATAAAAATAACTAAACATAACTTAAATGAGAACATACCTCAAAACAATCTATGACACGTTGATGTAGAGTCTCCATACTCGGCTTCTACTCGTACTCCAAAAATGACTATTAACAACACCCAATGAGGTATCGTAGGCTCGGAATCCTCTTTTATATAAGAGTGTTCCCTTAAAGTTTGGTGTACTAAAACTATACTGATGTGGTTTTATTTATAATGGTCAATGGACGATGACAAAGTTCATTTGTCGATGTGGGATCAAATTTATAAGGTAGCACACACATAGCTCATGGTTCCTTCACATTACTCTATATTATATTAAACAAGAACATGTTAGGCAATATACTACTCTTCCCTCTTTTCATTTTGACCACTAAACAACACATAACTTATTTTTCACCCCACAATCTCTGTTTCTTCATCCAACCTTCTCATTCTCTCTCTCACACAACCACACTTTTCTCTTTACCTCTTACAAATCTCCTTTCGACGAATCCACCTTCAAGACTATATCACCGTCGACTTACAACGGCGTCGCAGTTAGGTTCTGCACTGAACACAACCACGACGGCGACTATCGTTCCCGCGACCTCAGAGATCAATCGGGCCAAAACCAGGTACGTAAGGCTACATGTGAAGCAGCTTATTGTAACACCCCAACCGATGGCGGAATCATCGGTGCCACGTAGTGACGATTGTTCAATAGCTCATGGACTAAAGTGTAAATTTAGATACATTGATTAAATAGTTTACTACAATGAAATAATAATACAACAAATCTAAATGTCAACTAAACTGAAATACAATGAATCAAAATCTAAATATAATACGAAAGCTTAAAGAATGCATCTCAAAATAACCTGAAACATGTACAAAATAATTTGGTCAATACAAAAATTGTATTGGTGAGCATACCCTGTTTTGAATACATATAGTAGAAAAAGTGATTAGCAATTCATGTGTTGTTACCGTTTGCAATTATGTATTTAAGCAGTATCAGTCAAAATCAACCCTAAGACAAGACAACACTTTGAAAACCATTTTTGAGTATAATGAATCACAAGACAATGACCAAGGTCTCTCAAACAGAGTCACAAGGGGTATATACCATAGTACTATTCATTGAAATGCAAGCCCACAACGT
Organism: Ambrosia x helenae; assembly: GCA_030844895.1. Lineage (NCBI taxonomy): Eukaryota > Viridiplantae > Streptophyta > Magnoliopsida > Asterales > Asteraceae > Ambrosia > Ambrosia x helenae. The sequence continues at coordinate 40,555 of JAUTDX010003501.1, forward strand.
TAATGATTTTGACAGCCATAGATACACACAAATTAACATAAAGCAAACACACATGAGAATTGCATTTAGTGAAAGAATAACATTTAGTCATAGTGTACATGAATAGCCCAAAGAGTAAAACATGAAAAAGGGGAAAGATATACTCACATTTTTGCTAAGTGTAAATTCAAGAAAGTTCGTCGTAAAGGATTAAGAATTCCGAAGAACTCAACCTATATAAATATATAATATATATATATAAGAATACTAATGGGGAAAATGACTTAAAAGTCTAAGGCATCCAAAATCTAAGGTATTAGGGCTTGCTAGACTCGTATAGGGAAGATGAAATTTTTTAATAGTAAGTTGGACGACAGTTTTGAAATAAATATTATCATGATTAACCAAATAAGCGACTAAAATACTTACGTATCCCACACTTAGAACATTTTCTACTTTATAGAAAAGTATCTACGAAATAGATTTTATGATTTATATTAACTAAACAATATATTAATATCTAATTAAATATAAATTAAAGTAAATAACACAAGAGATGATCCAAAAATGTTATTTTTTTATGAGAACTAATTATTTTCTGATGTTAAATAGTGAAAATATTATTTCCATAATTTCTCTCAATTTATTTGTATTTTAAAACATATTTAGTGAGTTTTTAAATAACGTTTTAAATGATTTAAAAATATAAAATAACAAAAATAACCTTTTTCTGAGAAATTATATTTTATTTCAGTTTATTAAACACAAAAATAAATTTCCAAAAATTTGAGGTTAAAATCACTTAAAATGAATTTTTAATCATTTAATTATGATAAAAACAATTTAATCAAGAAAAAATAGGAAAATAATGTATATTCTAGAAAGTAAAAATATGATAATTTTCTTTAGGGTGTCAAGATGTTTCTAAATTTTCATAATTTTTGGAGGTAAAAATGAATTTTCTATGAATTTTTTAAGATTATGACTAATATATATATATTTAATTAATAAAAAATAATATAAAAGGAAAGGACAAGGAGAAGGGAAAAAAACACTAGAATTCATGCCCCATAGGGGACTCGAACCTGAGTTCTCCCTTTGACAATCCAAACACCTAACCACTAGGCTGAGAACTAGACTTGTTATTTGTTTTGAAAAATAAAGATTTTTAACAATACTCCTATAATCATCATCTTCCCCAAACTTACTAACATAAACCCTAACCCCAATCCTAAAACAATCACCACGATTCAACACGATTAAGCATCTGAACCATAGGGCTTTTGTGTAGGATGAATGAGGAACAAAAATGGCATGAAAAATTAGGACTCACAAGGCTAATGAGGTCGCAAAAAAGCTTCAAGGGCCGCACAAACTTTCGTCAATTGGACGTGTTCTGATGAGTTTTCGTGGAAATTTTTGGTGGGTTTTGAAAGGAATGAGTTCAGAAACCTAATGCTATGTTTGGTTTGTATAATGGATTGAAAAAGTGGCGTTTCATTCAAGCTTAGTAAATTCCGGCGGTTACAAAGTATAAACCCGAATTCAATAGTGATTAAAACATGTTTTCTGACTCATTTAAGAGAGGGGAAAACGTAAAGTTGAAGTGGAGAAACGTTATGGAATAAGTAAAAAACGAATTAAAGAACAAAAATAAACGAATTTAAGGCTCGCCGGAGCTCGGTCCGCCGCCGGCGACATGCCTGGCCGGAAATGCGAGCAAGGAGAGAGAGGGAAAGCCTTTTTTTTAAACTTTTGTAAATTGGCAGATCTGGTCCCTTTAGTTTATACTTGGTTATTTATATTATGTTTTTGGTTAAGTTTCTTTATAAAAGTTTAACTAAGTTAACCTACTTAACTTAAAAAGTTTTTAAGACTTTATATAAAACTTGACGTTTTCTTTATAAAATTCTTTTACGAATACGTTTTAGCAATACGCATTTTAATTAAAACTTATACCCAGTCAATTATAGATATAATTGATAAGTCCTAGTTTGTTCAAAAATTAAATTTGAACACGGCGAAAATTACAGAGATTAAAAAATACAAATGTTTGAATACGCGAAGGACTATAATTTTGACAATTTTCAAAAATATAAGGGTGACGGTTGTCACAGTCTCCCCTACTAAATTTCGTATCGAAATTTCCTTCAAGTGGAGGTTACTATGAAACAAAAGACGTTGTAAAAGCCAAGTAGTGTTAAAATTTGCATCAGTTATCCTTTTAACAAAATTTAAAGTAGTGATTTAATATCCAATAGCAAAAGCTTCAAAATCTTTGACGGTTAACTCAAAGTTAGAAAGTTGAGTGT